>CM066584.1:3292500-3440000 GCA_033816785.1 Picus viridis
AAGAACTTCCTCCTCATCTCCAGCCTAAATCTCCCCTGGCACAGCTTGAGACTGTGTCCTCTTGTTCTGATGCTGCTTGCCTGGGAGAAGAGACCAACCCCCTCCTGGCTACAACCTCCCCTCAGGGAGTTCTAGAGAGCAAGAAGGTCTCCCCTGAGCCTCCTCTTCTCCAGGCTAAGCAACCCCAGCTCCCTCAGCCTCTCCTCACAGGGCTGTGCTCCAGACCCCTCCCCAGCTTCGTTGCCCTTCTCTGGGCACGTTCCAGCATCACAATGTCCTTCTTAAACTGAGGAGCCCAGAATTGGACACAGTACTTGAGGTGTGGCCTAAGCAGTGCTGAGCACAGGGCACAATGACTTCCCTGCTCCTGCTGGCCACAAATCTTTTAATGATGTGCACTATGGAAATGACTTTTCCTACTGTACATCAGTTTGAATTTTATTTTTTCTGCCTTTTTTTTCCCTGTTGCCCTCTAGGCCTGGTGCTAGCTCTTCCTCCTTTGTTCTGATCCATGCACAGTTCACTGGAATCGACCAAAGTTATCCCACGAGCTTCAGTGGGCTTTGGAGCAAATCCCTTGCACGCCAAACAACCTCAATCTCATCTTTCCAGCACTTCCTGCAAAACACACTTCTTTCACAAAGCTTTTAAGCAGCCTGATCCTGGGTAATGTTTGTATTGCTTTGCCTTTGACTTCTGGCCAGTGAACTGTGCATGGGTCAATTAAAGGGTCAACAAGATTCCCTGATCAGGTGTGCTCTATGTTTGCTCTGTAGGAGCATGCAAGCAAGAAAAAAACAACCCTGATTAGCAGTACTGAGGATGAATTTCTGATGCCATTTGGAAACAGGTCTTGTGTCCAAACTCTTTCACCGCCATAACATTCTCAAAGTGATTTGTAGGCTCTTTCCACACAGTTAGGAGAGAGATTTGCAAGTAGAGCGTGGAAACATAAGGAAAATAAGGGTGTGGAGTGGCTCAGTTCAGTGTCTTTTTGATTCCAGCAGCCAATAAATAAGACATATCTTGCAACTGAAAAAGCCCTGTGAGCAGAGAAAGCCTTAGAGATGTCAAATCCATATTCTTCCATCCTATCAGGTGTCCTCTCTCCTTGGAGGTTAGCAGTTGCTGTTGGCTGGCCATACAGAGGCTCTTCCCTGTCCCTGCATGACACCGTGCAAACAGATCCTGACTGAGTTTTCCACTATCCCTTTTCCATTCTCCTCCACCCTTTTCCATTCTTCATTCCACAGGCACGTGCTATCTGTGCAGACTTTGTTCCCTCTCCTGCTCTGTGTTCCCTCAAGCTGCCTCAAGTTGCACCGAGGCAGGTTTAGGTTGGACGTGAAGAATGATTTCTTCCCCAAAAGGATTGTCGAGCCCTGGCTGGGGATGTCCAGGGCCGTCCTCATCCCTGGAGGGGTTTCAGAGCCACGTAGATGCAGTGCTGAGGGACGTGGCTCAGCAGTGACCTGGCGGTGCTGGGTTAACAACCGCGCTTGATGATCTTAGAGGTCACTTCCAAGCAAAACGCTTCTGTGATTCTCTGATCCCGAGCAGAGCCTCTGCCACTGCTGTAGAGTGAAGCTCTGGATGTGCAGAGCGGTGACTCCCATCCAGTTGTCTCTGCAGTTTTCCAAACTAAGAAAGAACAAACAGGATGAGGCCCTTGGCCTATCTGAGAGTGGTGAACAGAACTTCACTTTTAAAGCCATATGTCAAACAGCTGGTTTCAGAAGAAAATTTACCAAGCAAGAGTGTAGAGGAACTCAGGGTAGTTGTTTTGGGGTTTGTTTTTCCCTTCCTTTCATCTGGCTGGGATTAAGTATTTTGTTTTTCTCTTCTACATGCATCAACATGCCACCACGGGACTGTATTACCTCATACCCAGATGAATCAAAATAAGAATAAAGCATTACCAGTGGAACCTCAGCTGGGTTGAGGTAGAAACTGCTCAGGGCTGCAGCAGAGGTGTGAGGAGCTCAGGACCGACTCCCGGGCAGGGCTGAGAAGCCAGAACCTTTCTCTGCGTTGCTCAAGAGGGATGTAAAACCTCAGGTCATTCCAGAGGTGCAAGGGTGAATTTAGAGGAGAGCTGGAGGAGAGGGAAGGGAAATTTCACTAGCTGATTCAAGGTCGGCTTATTACAAAATCATGGGAATCAGAGCTAGAAAAGAAAACATGTTGTGTGAAGTCATCTCATCCGGCCCCTGCAACCAACCGGCGTGCGCTTCTTCCCATGGGCTTTCCAAGCAAGGTTAACCCTTGGAGAATAACGAACGGTCCGTGCCCAAGCTTAAAAGGAAATTGGCACCTCCTCCCAAAAAACCTCTCTTCCTCTTCCTGATCCACATCTCCTCTGCCCTTCACACCCTGCTGAGAGTCTCCAGACACACAACTTCTTCCAACCCAAAAAGCAGGTCAAGAACTAGCAGTATCAGGAAAGGCAAAGATTTAGGAGGAGACGTCAAAGGTGGGTGGTCAGAGGAGTTCTTAATCCCTCAGGAGAGCGGTTTGGGGTTTGGTGTATTTTTCCTTCTCTCCAGAAACCTCCTCCTTCCTGACCCCCTACCTGCCTTTCCAAAGGCTGAGCAAAGATGATGATTTACCAGTTGTTATCTAACTTGGAGCTGTTGGTTTCCTGAGGACAAAGGCCCAGTGCACAAGATGACAACAAGGTCTTACATTTAACTGCAAAGTCCCTTGACGCTGCAGCGTTCCAGCACAGCAGGCTGGAAAATGTGTTGCAGCTCCATATAAACTGAAGAAAGGGGGGGGGAAGGAAAAGGAAAAAAAAAATAGAGGAGAGGGAACATAATGAATTAAATATGGAAATGAATAATACACTCAAGTACAATCTCCTGTGTCATCTTGGTATTCAGCTCCATCTATTTCATGTCGTCCCCGCATGATCGACTCGCAGACTTGCACCGATTTCTGTGTCGCGAATGTGGAACTGTTTTGTAGAGATTATCTGCAAAAAAGCTGGAGGCTCAGCCATGGGGGAAGAGAATAGGAAGGGCTGGCAGAGCTTGGGAGGCTTAAGCAGCAGCCTAAGAACAGAGGGAAGCACGTAAAGCTGGCATTTGCGGCTGGGATGGTTGTAGGCTTGCACCGACTGCCGCTGAAGTGAATGCCTGCGGGGTTTGCCAGGCTGTTGGGTCGAACAAAGGCGAGCTCCCCGCCGTCAGAACTGCTTCTTCAGGCAGGCATTATTGTGGTGTTTATGAGGTTGTCTAAGATCACAAACCAAAGTTTGGCATCCCAGGAGGCTTTCTTAGGAGACTGTGAAGCTCCCATGGTGCAGAAGGCTAAGCCTGGAGTAACGGAGCTGTCCACCCTAACCCTCCAGCAGTGGCTTTTACTGCTCTGATACTAAGATGTGAAGTTCAGGTGGTATTTTTTCCCTTCCCTAATACCTCCTTATTTCTAATAGAGGCTTCTTTTTCTTTGATCCTCAGGTAAGAGTAGACTGTGGTGAGCCTGAGCCTCTGTGTTTTTCTCCTTGGATGTAGTTAAGTTGCAGAATATTGTTTTGTAAGAGCTGCTGTGGATCGAGTGTTTTATGAGGCATATTGATCCAGGAAAAGGTTACCTTCAGCTGATGAGCTATCATGCATCAGCTGCTCTGCAATAACTGCCGAAGCACATGCTCTTAAACCTAAGTACCCCCACGTAGTCACATGTGTCAGAGTGCTAAAATGGCCATTTGTGTCAAACCCCAAATGGTTTGTGGCTCCATCACATCTCTGACATTGAACTACCCACGCAGCGAGGCAATCGCCTCCTGTTTCACAGCGGCATTTGTCTAATGACAGCCTGAATTCCCTCTGAATCTTTTTGTGTCTCGGGCTGGAAGTCTTGAGAGGTCACAGATCACAGGCTCACAGGATGTCAGGGGTTGGAAGGGACCCAAAGAGATCATCAAGTCCAGCCCCCTGCCAGAGCAGGACCACACAATCTAGCTCAGGTCACAGAGGAACGCAGCCAGACGCACCCGGGGCTCGGGAGGCATCTTTTCCATGTGGAAGTGCCTGCTTCTAAAAACACCAAGTCACGTTTTGACATCACAGTGGGTTAGAGGATTACACCCATGGCATTGCAAGACTTGTTTTCCCTTGCAAGATCATTTTTGTGGCTGTGGTTTGAACTCTTAAGATGTCTGCATCCTTCCTGAATTGGAAGATTCAGGACAGAAGATGCCATTCCTGGAATGATTTCAACAGTGGCCAATCCAGGGACAAAAACCACTTCTTTGTTTCTACTTTAGAATGCTCCCCACCCCCCATCCCCCCCTTTTTTTAAATACATCTGAGCATTATTTTAGTCCTCAAATACTGCACCAAGTTCCCAGGCTGAGGTGCTTCGTTTTGATGCTCTTTATGCACAGCTTTGCAAGACACTTTTCCACCTTGGCTTCAGCCCTCCAATCGTCAGCCAGATTCTCCTCCCTGATGGTGCCATCTCTTCTTCACAGTCTCACAGTATCACCAAGGTTGGAAGAGACCTCAAAGATCATCGAGTCCAACCTGTCACCACAGACTTCATGACTAGACCATGGCACCAAGTGCCACGTCCAATCCCCTCTGAACACCTCCAGGGATGGGGACTCCACCACCTCCCTGGGCAGCACATTCCAATGGCGAATGACTCTTTCAGTGAAGAACTTTCTCTTCACCTCGAACCTAAACTTCCTGCGGTGCAGCTTGAGACTGTGTCCTCTTGTTCTGGTGCTGGTTGCTAGAGAGAAGAGCACAACCCCTACTTGGCTACAACCACCTTTCAGGTAGTTGTAGAGAGCAATGAGGTCTCCCCTGAGCCTCCTCTTCTCCAGGCTAATCAATCGCAGCTCCCTCAGCCTCTCCTCATAGGGCTTAACTCACAGGGCTTCACTGACTGTGGAGGAAGCCTAGGCCAACTAGGCTCTTAGCTGGTGGTTCTTGTAGCCCCTAGTCCTGGCTATCCTCTTTCTTCTTTACTATCTCAGTTAACTTGGTATCGCAGAGTCACGGTGGTTGGCGAAGACTTTGAAGACCATCAAGTCCAACCAGCCTCTAACTCAACAATTTGTGCACTATCTGCAAATCCCACTGCCACAGATTTTGGGTTATCTAGATCATTTCTGAAAGTGCTAAACTTTGTTGGCCTGGCAACCAGTTTTCTGAAGCCTCTTGCTACTAATGGTCCCATCTGTCATGATGCCTCCCCATTAGTCACCACATGTTGAAAGCTGTCTTTGGAACACATGTTGATGCTCCTAATCCATGCCTTGCTATTTCCACACAGTGCAAAGTATTTGTTTCTTAGCTAAGCTCTCATGAGATATCAAATTATATGCCTTGGAGAAAAAAACAAACATAGTCTGCTGATGCCATTGCCTCTATCCAGCTAGACCTTTGTCCAAAGAAAAGTGACAGCCTGTGCTCCTCCTGAGAACCAGAGCAATTTCACAGCTCTGTAGGTCTGCTTCTAAGAGATGTCAAATTTACTGGCAACTGGGGTTTAGCAAGAGTCCCATCAGAAACCTCTGGAGCTCAAATTTACTGCCTTTATTCCCATCAGGAGATGTTGGCATTCACGTCCTGTTGTTGTTGGCCAGCACCTCTGTAGTTGTCCATATCTTGTGTTTCAAAGAATGTGACCGCTTCTTTGAGGAGCTATCAGGTTTCCTTGAAATCAAAGACTGTTCCCCTCTCTCTCTCAAGGTCTTGAAAATTTCAGGCCACACTTCAGATGCTTGTAAGCACGATTTGCCACATTCCCCAAATCTGAAGACTTTGCTTACTTATTGCCCAATGCTCCGCGGAGGATGGGCTGGCAGCAGACCACCTGGGAGGACAGCTTGCTCCCTCAAACTGGTGCCAGATATAGTCTACCTTCCCCAGAGCCATTGCATGATGGTTGGGCTCTATGATCTTTAGGATAGGATAGGATAGGATGGGATGGGATGGGATGGGATGGGATGGGATAGGATAGGATAGGATAGGATAGGATAGGATAGGATAGGATAGGATAGGATAGGATAGGATAGGATAGGATAGGATAGGATAGGGTAGGGTAGAGTAGAATAGAATAGAATAGAATAGACTAGAATAGACTAGACTAGAATAGAATAGAATAGAATAGAATGGAATGGAATGGAATGGAATGGAATGGAATGGAATGGAATGGAATGGAATAGAATAGAATAGAATAGAATAGAATAGAATAGAATAGAATAGAATAGAATAGAATAGAATAGAATAGAATTAACCAGGTTGGAAAAGACCTTCAAGATCATCGAGTCCAACCTATCACCCAGCACCATCTAATCAACTAAACCATGGCACCAAGCACCCCATCCAGTCTCTTCCTAAACACTTCCATAGATGGTGACTCCACCACCTCCCTGGGCAGCACATTCCAATGGCCAATCTCTCTTTCTGGGAAGAATTTCTTCCTGACATCCAGCCTAAGCCTCCCCTGGCACAGCTTGAGACTGTGTCCTCTTGTTCTGGTGCTGGGTGCCTGGGAGAAGAGACCAACCCCCACTTGGCTAGGGAGGTCTTTTCCAACTGAAACAATTCCATGATACACAGGTAGTAGAGTTAGCATTGTGTCATGCTTTTTGCTTGGAACCCATCTTCCTATCTCCTCAGGGTTTGCTCTGTCATCTTCCATTTCTCTTGCTAGGGCCCTTTGGGCACAGGCCTGTGATCTCTCTTTTTGCCCCCCTTTTATTTTTTTCCCTCACTGTGAAGGCCCATCAAGTCCCAGACTTCCCCCAGTACTGGGTACCCAGCAATGCTAATCCTTTTCACTCCTAAAACTCAGCCAGCAGATCCCGGAGCGCGAGGGAATGGTGTCAGTGCGATCGCAGAAGTGCACATCATCGCCAGATGGAGATCAATACGTGGCATCGCTGTGAGAGTCCACATGGTAGCACTTGTCAGTAATTCTCTTCCAGTCTGTCAACACAGTACTCCATCACACCAACGGGAGGAGCATGTTGTGGGTTTGTATATTTGAACCTCTCTGGGGACACCACTAATATAAAAAGCATTGCCTCCAGAGGCTTCTTCCGCACTTAACGAGAGGAAATGCATTTCCCTGCAGTCTCTCATCGAGCTGGGGGAGGCCTGGACTCACGGGGCTCGGATGTGCTCTTCTCTTGCGGGTGGCAGCACTGCAGCAGCCGGTGGCAATGGTGGCAAAGTAGACTTCTTCCCCCAGAAGGCCGACATCTTGGACTCAGGATCACAGTACCACAGTACCACTAAGGTTGGAAGAGACCTCGAAGATCATCGAGTCCAACCTGTCACCACAGACCCCATGACAAGACCATGGCACCAAGTGCCACGTCCAATCCCCTCTTGAACACCTCCAGGGACAGTGACTCCACCACCTCCCCGGGCAGCACATCCCAGTGGCGAATGACTCTCTCAGTGAAGAACTTTATCTTCACCTCGAGCCTAAACTTCCCTTGGCGCAGCTTGAGACTGTTTCCTCTTGTTCTGGTGCTGGTTGCTAGAGAGAAGAGGCCAACCCCTTCCTGGCTCCAACCACCTTTCAGGTAGTTGTAGAGAGCAATGAGGTCTCCCCTGAGCCTCCTCTTCTCCAGGCTAAACAATCCCAGCTCCCTCAGCCTCCCATCATAGGCCTATGCTCAAGGCCTCAATGGTCTTTAAAAGTCTTTTCCAGCTGAACTGAGTCTAGGACCAGCCTCTTGTTTCACCTCAGTGGCAAATACAAATCTCTCCGGAACTTTTACCATTGAGGCTGCACATCCAGCCACTGAAGCCATGGGTCGATGGTGCCCATGCAGAGGACCTCTAGGCCTTGTGCGTATCTCCCATGTTTCATGAGTTGGTGAAGAAATGACAGCCATGTGTGGTGGCCCATCCAGTCACAGCAAAGGCACAAGTGCTCAGCCAGCCATGGGCACACAACCGGTGGGAGACCTCCTCGCATCACACGATGGCCCCGCGCCTCGTTCGGCAGCCATCTTCCTTCGCTCCTCTCCAGTGGGAGCTCTCCACAAGGTGGCAATGTAACACCGTACATCCCTCCATTTCCTCTAGCGGATGTCCTCTGGTTGAAGTTTCCCTCATCCCAAGAGCCACGTCCTCGGTTACCTGCACCGTTCATGGGCAGGTACGCGAGCCCGGCTCAGGCTGAGGCGAATGCAGGCTGTCTGCCTGATGGTTCCCTGCCAGATCTTCAGAGGTGGAGAACAAAGCCCAGCTACAAGGCCTTGCCACTACTTGTTGGCCATGGGAAAAGATGAGGCATGAGTCTGTGGAGCCATCGGAAGTGGAGAAGGTTGGTGGTGCTCCTTGGGGAAAATGGCAGACTTTAAAGAGACCAAGCCTGGTGTCTTTGAGATACTGACTTGTACTGGATTGAAAAAAACAACCCTGCTGCAGCACGTGGGTGTCTGTGAAGCATGAGACCACCTTGAAAAGCAGCAGCAAGCCCCCACCCCCTCCCCCCAAACGTCTGTCCTAGCTTGTACCCGCTTCCCATTCAAGCAAAAGCAGCCAGGAAAGCCGTTAGCTGCAAATGAGATGTGATCATCGATAGGTTCCTTGCATCTGTTTAAACCTAGGAGCAATAATGAAAGAGGCACAAATGATAACTACATAACACCAGCTTTCCTCTCCACCACAGGCCAGGATTTTGTGAATTATCCCCAGATTTTGGTGCCTCCCCTCCGGCTTCTGTTCTGTCTCTTACAATGAAGCCTTGCCTGCCAACTTCTTTGAACGGGGGAAGCGAGCCAAGCCAGTCCTGGAAGGGGTTGAGCTGTGTTTGCTGTGCTTTGTTTTGGGAAGCCCTCTTCTGATACATGTTGATGTACTTTGTCCCCCTTAAGTCTCTAGAGCCTTGTCGGGGGAGTCTCTGCCCTTTAGTTGAATCCTTGAAAAACTCTCTCAAGAGAAAATCTGGGGGGCTCCAGGGTGGAAGTGGGAAGGATGCTTTAGCAGCTCTTCACCTACTCAGAGAAGGGACTCTGTGTCCTGTTGCCACTCTAAAGTTGCCTTCTCTTCTGAAGTACCAGGTATTGGTCGTGGCTGGAAAGTGGAGAGCCAATCTGGCATGGCAGGCTTTAAGCTCTTTGAAGCCTATAAGGGCATTTCCATTTCCAAACCACAAATTATTTCCAGAAACTGGGAAACAAGAGGAGGGAAATAAGAGGAAGGAAAGCTTGCACATGGCAAGCTCAACAGAGAAGAAAAATCCTTTGCAATGAAGTCATTGGACAGAAAGTAAACTGCCCACAAGCCCTTTTACCAGAAGAGTTTGGATCGGGAGTCCAGTGAATAGGAGAATTGTACGTAACATGTAGTATATGAACTGTCAGGGCAATAAAGAGGTATTGTCCACGGGCTGGTCTCAAAGCTTCCACTGAACCCTGTAGTGCATGAGTCAGTCACAGAGAAGATGGGGGTATGTGGTCCCTGTTCCAGCACTAGGTTAGAGGAAAGGTGAAACTGTTCACAGAAAATAGTTAAAGCTTTGCTTTATCAGGCTGGCTAAACTTTGCTTAACTTGTGCAACGAGTCCTGGCTCCTCCACACGGCCTTCACCTTTGAGTACTATTGATTAACTAGTGCCTAGTTTGCCATATGATCCGAGTTCCTCTTACACCTTTCTCCTCTTTATCTAATGGACTTGGTTGTTTTAACCCTTTGGCTGGGAACTGACTCGCTCGTTTGGTGGCTGCTGCCTCTTCTGAAAGGCTTTATGCTAAGAAAGGGAGAGGGGCTGGAGGTCCTGGGAGTGAAAACCAGACCAGAACTGTGGAGGTTCTTTGTCTTGGAGTAGCATCTAGTAGGTGTAGTCCAGCTAAGATGGGCTAGGGGGGAGAGGCTGCTGTACAAGGCAGAGGACCAGCACATAACGAGAGGACTGCTCCTGCCCTAAAGAACTCGCAGCCTGAATTGCAAACACAAAGAATGGGAAGAAAACTAGAGGCACAAAGGAGAGAGATGACTTGGCCAAGGCTGAGCAGTAAATCAGTGGCAAAACTTCGAAGAGTTCCCTGGAGTCCTAATCTGGTGACCTTTCTAGTGGGGCAGGCTGCCTCTGGCTTTTCACTGAAGTGTGCAAAGCATTGGCTTTTGATTTGCAAATAGATTAGAGCATGCAGCATCCTATGCCAGAAACACTCCAGCACAAAGTTAGCCTTGCCTGATGGGGTCTCATATTGTTCCAGAATGCATGGAGGACTAATCCTCAGCAGGGTACCATAAAGTGATGCAAACCTCAACTTCTGGGAAGTACACAATGTAAAGGTTCGTGCTACGCTGTCAAAATAGCCATAACTCTGCCCTCTTCCACAGCTGCTGCTTCATGTGCTCAGGCAGGCTGAATCACGGTGCAGATTCCAGAACCAAGGCACAGGAGAGCATCCAGCACAGGCTGATACTGTCTTTGAGCACATCCCATCCAGAGAGATGGAGCAGGCACCAGTGTGTCCTTTCAAGTTTCTTCACACACATTTCCTATAAGTCCACAGGCTTTCCAGCCAGGGAGACCTCACTAGACTGTCTGACCTTCTCTGTCCCAACCTTCAGACTCCTTTTAATCCATCTGTGTTGAGCCAGACAGGCTGAGGTTGTCCACAGCATCTTCAACAAAGGCACAAGTTCAGATCTGGAGTATTGTAGCTGCAGACAGAGAAACTATTGTCTGGCTGTTTTCAGGGGGTCTTGGCTCTGGTCCTCCCCTGCACAGTCCACCACAAAGTTGGCTTGCTAACCCTGGCACGCTCAGCAGAGAGGATGCATTTTGGGATGCTGAGGCATGCTGGTTTAGGAGGGCTTAGAATAGTCCACCTAAAACCAGAAAGTGATGCTTGGTTTTATCTATAGCAGAGCTGAGATTCCTCTAATACCTGGAGGAATTTAATCTAGTGCCCCTTCTACTTTAGGGGAAAAGGGTCTTAGAGTGACGCAAATTGGTTGCAGTTTAGAGAACAGTGTGGCTCCTCTGGCCTTCTGATCCATCTTATGAGCAAGGTGTTTATGGCTCAGTTTCCCCCAGCAAGAGCAAATCTCTATCTTTATTTAGTCATGATGCTTTCCCATGGAGAGAAAGGGCTGGCAGGGGTCTGTAGACCCAGCAGCACCTGCAGAGATGTTCTGGGTAGATGGCTGCAGGGCACTTGTGCCCTGTGCTCCCATCGTGGTGGTGAGGGGCTTGGTGTGTAACCTGCAAACCTGAAAGCCCTGAACTTCTCTGTGTGCCTCAGCTCCTCACTTGGCAACACTGCCCCCTTTGCCTTCTTACTTATTCAGCAATTGAGGAAGGGTCTGGTGCTCTCTCCATGTGCCCTGGGTATTACATTTTAGTGTAAGCTGTTACAGTTGGTTTAGTTGATCAGATGGTGTTGGGTGACAGTTTGGACCTGATGATCTCAAAGGTCTCTCCCAACCTCATCTATTCCCTTCCCTTCCCTTCCCTTCCCTTCCCTTCCCTTCCCTTCCCTTCCCTTCCCTTCCTTCCCTTCCCTTCCCTTCCCTTCCCTTCCCTTCCCTTCCCTTCCCTTCCCTTCCCTTCCCTTCCCTTCCCTTCCCTTCCCTTCCCTTCCCTTCCCTTCCCTTCCCTTCCCTTCCCTTCCCTTCCCTTCCCTTCCCTTCCCTTCCCTTCCCTTCCCTTCCCTTCCCTTCCCTTCCCTTCCCTTCCCTTCCCTTCCCTTCCCTTCCCTTCCCTTCCCTTCCCTTCCTTCATGGAATGATAGAATTGCTTTGGCTGGAAGAGAACTCTTAAGATCACCCAGTCCAACTGTCAACTTAACACCACCTCGGCCACTCAACCATGTCCCCAGGTGCCATGTCCACAGGTTTCTTGAACACATCCAGGGGTGGGGACTCCACCACCTCCCTAGGCAGCCTGTTCCAATGCCTGAACACCCTTGCAGCAAAGAAATCTTTCCTAATCTCCAAGCCAAACCTCCCCTGGCACAATAGCACGTGCTGGTATAAGCCTTATTCCCTGGATCTGTCGAGCCAAGGGCTGGGAGGATGACAGATTCTCTTTTCCCACCTTCATACAGTAACCAACTCTTGTTACCCACTCTGCAATGAGCTGGGTAGGGAGAGCTCAGGCTCCGGTGCTGCTTCATCATGTGTGATATTACAGCTGGATGAAATGATGATGGGGGCTCCTGTATGAGATGTCTTTTCCATTTACACGCTCCACTGCTTTGAGGAACTTCCTTGGAGGAACCATTCCTCCAGACAAGTTTCAGCATTGTTTCAGTTGGAAAAGACCTTGAAGATCATCAAGTCCAACCATTTAATGACAAATTGAGTGCAAACATGATTCACTCCCTTCGACTGGATGCTGCAGGTCTTGTGTCCTCCTCTTGCCTGGTTTTATCTCCCTTAAAGAGAAGAAGAAATGGCAAGAAAGGGAGAGGAAGTCTTGTACAATGGGTGGCAATCACGAGCTGTTTGTGTTGTGAACAATGTCTTTGCAATGCTCCCATGTCACAGGGACCAAGCTCCAGATGCCAAAGGGAAAGTGACTGAAAGGGGACACCCACACAGCCTACCCATCCGGACTCGTCCCATCTGGTCCTCGTCCCTTGCACCTCAGGACTTCTCAGCCATGTCATGGTTTCATTGTCTCCGTCCCACGGTGATGCAACATCTCTGTGCCATGGGGGAGCTGAGGCACAGACTAGCTGAAATGTCTTGCCCTGTGGTTAGCTGGAGCTGGGCTCCAAGTCGTTTGTAACATTTTCTTCGCCGCTACTGGGTACATCTCCCTGGGTAACTTTTATTGTTCAGGCAGGGTGGGCGGGAGGAGGCCTGGTATCTGCAAGGGACATGGGCATCCATTGCTGCTTGCTCCCTTTATTACTCTTTCTCAGGAGCTAAATGTCTCTCCATACCCTGCTCTTCACATTCTTCCCCATGTACCGGCTGCCCTGGCAGGGAGGTTGGACTCGATGATCTTTTGAGGTCCCTTCCAACCCTTTAATGTTCTGTGATTCTGTGACACTGGCCCTTGTCAGACCCAAAGTACTTCACTGCTTGGACATTTCATAGAATGCCCCAGGCCAGAAGGGACCTCCAGAGGTCATCCAGTCCAACCTCCCTGCACTCAGCAGGGACATCCCCAATGAGATCAGGCTGCCCAGTGCCTCGTTGAGCCTCACCTTGGAATATCTCCAGGGAAGGAGCCTCAACCACCTCCCTGGGCAACCTGTTCCGGTGTTCCACTGCCCTCATAATGAAGAACTTCTTCCTGATATCCAATTTAAATCTGCCCTTCTCTAGTTTGAAGCCATTGCTCCTCATCTTGTCCCTGCAGGCCTTTGCAAACAGTCTCTCCCCATCCTTCCTGTAGCCTCCTTCAGGTACTGGAAGGCTGCTATCAGGTCTCCCCAGAGCCTCCTCTTCTCCAGGCTGAACACCCCCAGCTCCCTCAGCCTGTCCTGGTAGCAGAAGTAATTTGGTCATGTATAATATGGCCCTTTATGTTCTCATGAGGTTTGGAAGCTCTCCTGAAGCCCCCTGTGGTCTCAGGCAACATACAAAGTGACCCAAATCAAATTTGACAGTTTGGCCAAACATCTCTAAAACACTTTCTTCTTTCCCAGCTGAGTGACCCCTCTCCCACCCACCCAAAAGGTCTTTAGGAGGTATATGTTGTGTGTTCATCACAGGGCTATGAGTCCCACTAGTGTAGATGAGAGTTGTGCAAGAAAAATATGTCAGGCCCTGAAATCTGATTTGTTTGTTTTGGCATCATAGAATAGAATCATAGAATCAATAAGGTTGGAAGGGACCTCAAAGATCATCAAGTCCAACCTGTCACCCAAGACCTCATGACTACCAAACCATGGCACCAAGTGCCACATCCAATCCCCTCTTGAACACCTCCAGGGTTGGTGACTCCACCACCTCCCTGGGCAGCACATTCCAATGGCTAACAACTCTCTCTGGGAAGAACTTTCTCCTCACCTCCAGCCTAAACCTCCCCTGGCACAGCTTGAGACTGTGTCCTCTTGTTCTGGTGTTGCTTTCCTGGGAGAAGAGACCAACCCCCAGCTGGCTACAACCTCCCTTCAGGTAGTTGTAGAGAGCAAGAAGGTCTCCCTGAGCCTCCTCTTCTCCAGGCTAAGCAACCCCAGCTCCCTCAGCCTCTCCTCATAGGGCTGTGCTCAAGGCCTCTCAAATAATAGCCAAAGGAGCTGCTACAACCCCAGAGCCTGTTCTGCCATTTAAAGTGGGCCTCCACATTTCTTCTGCTACTTGGTTGCTTTGATTCCAGCCTCTTTTGGTTGTGGTTGAGAAGGGCATGTGGATGCCTCCTCAGCAGCAGCCAGGAAGTGGGAATAGGTCTTTGGCAGAGGAGAGGGCAGTGGAAAGGAGGAGAGCTGAGGTGGTACAGCCACGGCCTTTTGACAGCCATGTGTTTTACAGCATGTCTCCCTCTATTTCTGGCAGGAGATGTCAGGGCCAATGAATCCTGGAAGCCCTCAAGTGCAAGTCTGGATATGTTCTGTCTCCATTTGCCAGCCCTGCTGAGGGAGAAATGACTGCCACACCACTGTCCCATCCCTCAGCAGCTATTTGGCAGCCTCCCCCTAGCATCAACACTGCAGCTGGCTTGCCTGCTATCTACCAACCATTCTCTTTCCCTCAACCTCTTTGCCCTGAATGGATCAATTGTTAGAATTTACCAGGTGTCCTGCTGAGAACTGACCAGGGATGAAAAAAACACTGGAAAGCTGGTGGAAATTGCTAGGAAGCAGCATTATTTACCCCTGGAAAGGACACCAGTGCTAGGAAGCAGCATCATTTACCCCAGGAGAGGACACCATGGCCAGCGTCAGGGCAGGTCCCCAGTGGTCCTCCAAGCCCCTGATGAGTATGATGCCTGCTCAAGGTCAGCTGGCCACTTTTGGCTCCTGGCTCTGTTTGTCTCTTGCTGATGGGCACATTCTGCACCAGGACCTGAGAATCACAGAGTCCACCAGGTTGGAAAAGACCTCAGAGATCATCAAGTCCAACCCATGACCTAATACCTAACACCTCCTGACAACTAAACCATGGCTCCAAGTGCCACATCCAATCCCCTCTAGGGATGGAGACTCCACCACCTCCCTGGGCAGCACATTCCAATGGCCAATTGCTCCCTCTGGGAAGAACTTTCTCCTCACCTCCAGCCTAAACCTCCCCTGGCACAGCTTGAGACTGCATCCTCTTGTTCTGTCACAGGTTGCCTGGGAGAAGAGACCAACCCCCACTTGGCTACAACTTCCTTTGAGGTAGATGTAGAGAGCAAGGTGGTCTCTCCTGAGCCTCCTCTTCTCCAGGCTAAGCAACCCCAGCTCCCTCAGCCTCTCCTCATAGGGAGGGCTGTGCTCCAGACCCCTCCCCAGCCTCATTGCCCTTCTCTGGACACATTCAAGTGTCTCAATGTCCTTCTTAAATTGAGGAGCCCAGAACTGGACACAAGAGAGCTGCATTTAGTTAGAGCAAACCTTGGGGCAGCTGATGGGTGCCGCATGCCAATACCCTGTTGTGATCACCAAGGAGCTGGAAGCAGCAGCAGGGGAAGTGCTGCTTCAGGCAGCAAAGGGCAAGCCTCCCTCCCTGCCACAGACAGTTCTGCTCAGGCTGGATCCAGACCCTCTCTCTTTCCCCCACCATCCTCAACATGCAACCGGTTTCAGGGCTGGGGTGAAAGAGGTCAGAAGTTCCTTTCGGTGCATCTGTCCCCTTGAGAAGTGTTACAGAAACATGAAGTCATTGCTGGAGCTGGTTGGAAAACTTGTTTTACAAGGGGTTTTGGGGTGGGTTTTTTTTTTTTTTTGTTTGTTTTGTTTTGGTTGTTGGGGTTTTGGGTTTGTTTTTTTTTTTCTCCCACAAAAGGCAAATATGTTCAAACTGAAAGTGTTTGTGGGCAATGGAAATGATTTGAGCAGATTTTCCAGCTTATGAAAAGGTTGGAAGTCTTCTAAAGCCATTTTCCTCTAATCAGTTTTGTTGGTTTCTTTTTTTTGTTTCTTCTATTTGGTTATATATATATATATATATTTTTTTTTAGATGTTTGGGGAGGTTAATCCTGAAAAATAATTCCTTTTTTTTTTGTTGTTGTTGTTTTTTTTTTAATGACACTTAACTTTTAGCAGAGAAAAGAGATCAAAGAAGGAGGAAAAGGTCCACGAGGAGTATCTGAAAGTTATTTTTATCTGTACTCATTTTTTTTTTCTTTGCATTTGGCCTGGTGGCCTGAGAACATTTTCAGCATTTCAGAGAATCACAGAATCAACCAGGTTGGAAAAGACCTCAGAGATCATCAAGTCCAACCTATGACCTAATACCTAACACCTCCTGACAACTAAACCATGGCTCCAAGTGTCACATCCAATCCCCTCTTGAGCACCTCCAGGGATGGTGACTCCACCACCTCCCTGGGCAGCACATTCCAGTGGCCAATTCCTCTTTCTGGGAAGAACTTTCTCCTCACCTCCAGCCTAAACCTCCTCTGGCACAGCTTGAGACTGTGTCCTCTTGTTCTGGTGCTGTTTGCCTGGGAGAAGAGACCAACCCCCAGCTGGTTACAGCCTCCTTTGAGGTAGTTGTAGAGAGCAAGAAGGTCTCCCCTGAGCCTCCTCTTCTCCAGGCTAAGCAACCCCAGCTCCCTCAGCCTCTCCTCATAGGGAGGGCTGTGCTCCCAGTTCTCTTCCTGAGGTGGAGAGGAACATCAACTGAATGATCTTACTAATACTGATCAATAGCTGAAGGGTGGGGGATGGGGGGATAAGAGGATGGGACCACAATCTTGACAGTGGTGCCCAGACAGGACGAGGGGCAGTGGGCACACACTGGAACCCAGGAGGTTCCATCTGAACAGGTGGAAAAAATTCTTTGTTGTGAGGGTGCTGGAGGCCTGGAGCAGGCTGCCCAGAGAGGCTGTGGAGTCTCCTTCTCTGGGGAGATCCCAACCCCACCTGGGCATTGTGCTCCTGGGCAAGCCGCTGCGGGTGCCCTGCTTTAGCAGGGGGGTTGGACTGGATGATCTCCAGGAGGTCCTTTCCAACCACCACCATGCCAGCATCCTGTAAAATTTCAGAAAACTGTTATTAGAAAGGGAAAGTCTTCCCTGCCAAGCTCCAGCTATGGCTTGAATGCTTCTTAAAACAGCGACTGTCAAGAGCTGTGATCTGATTTACCACGGAGGGTTCTCTTACGTTGTCACACCCGTGCGTAGACTCGGAGGAGTGAGTAACAGGGAGCTATTCCTGGCAGTTCCCACCTGTGAGAGCTCTTAACCTTCTCTAAAATAGAGCATATCGTGTTTTCAAGAGGGAGATGTGTTAAGGAGCTCAGAGTCAGCCAAGGAGGATTTGTAAACAGAGTTACACGAGACAGAGTGCGATGAATAACGACACGTAGGAGAGGACGGGGGAGAGAAGCAGGCAGGGATGACTGCCTGGGAATGGCCACACTGAGCCTGTGACCCACAGCAAATGATGGGGAGGGGGGCACTTTGAAGCAGAGGATGAGTGAGTCTCCAGAGGAGATTCCTGGCTCTAGAGGTTTGCAGCTCAGGGACTTCTAGACCCAGGAGCTTCACCTTTTTATATGAAGGTATAGAATCATAGAACTGTCAGGCTTGAAGGGACCTCAAGGATCAGCAAAGCTGGGGAGGGGCCTGGAGCACAGCCCTGTGAGGAGAGGCTGAGGGAGCTGGGGTTGCTTAGCCTGGAGAAGAGGAGGCTCAGGGGAGACCTTCTTGCTCTCTACAACTACCTGAAGGAGGTTGTAGCCAGGAGGGGGTTGGTCTCTTCTCCCAGGCAACCTGTGACAGAACAAGAGGACACAGTCTCAAGCTGTGCCAGGGGAGGTTTAGGCTGGAGGTGAGGAGAAAGTTCTTCCCAGAAAGAGGAATTGGCCATTGGGATGTGCTGCCCAGGTTGGTGGTGGAGTCACCATCCCTGGAGGTGCTCAAGAAAGGCTTGGATGTGGCACTTGGAGCCATGGTTCAGTTGTCAGGAGGTGTTAGGTATTAGGTCATAGGTTGGACTTGATGATTCCTGAGGTCTCTTCCAACCTGGTTGATTCTATGGTTCTATGACATCTAGATCAAGAACACCAGACCTGTGATGTTGACTTCTGCTGGGAAAATGAGGGGGTTTGAGATAACCTTCTCCCTTTCTTCCACTCAGGTTTCAGTACTGAGAGGCAACCAGAAGGTCACCCTGGAGCCTTCTCTTCTCCAGGGTGAACAACCCCAACCCTCTCAGCAGAGGGCTTCCAATCAACCATTTCCAATCAACCAGTGGCAGCCCAGCTTCCCATTCTTTTGGGCAGATTGGAAGGTCCTCATCTTGGGTACTCCATACAAGAGGCAAAACAGGTGAAGAAATGTTTGAAACACAAACATTACTCTCAACCTCCCTCTTTTAGTTTAAAGCATCACCCCTTGACCTGTCACAACAGGCCCTGCTCAAAAGGCTGTCCCCAGCTTGCTTACAAGCACTAAAAGGCCAGGAGCAGGTCTCCCTCTCTTCTCCTGCACTTAAATCCCACTGGTGGACTGTGCTCTTTACAACATGGTGAGGCTGGGGTGACCACCATCCCCTCAGCAGAGGAGGTGGGGAGGCTGTAAGTAGGGAGGGCTTCCAAACAACCCCAGGGAGGCATAGAAATCATGTTGTTAACAGCCATGCTCCACGTGGCAGCCAGCCAGGGCCCTGCAATTAGATGTGAATATTACAACTGGCTTCCAAAACGCTGGAGAAACCAGAAACTGCTGTCTGCTGGGGGATTAGAGCATCCTTTTATTGGAATGGGGGGAGAGCAGACTGGTGGTGGGCTTGTTTCATGGGTTTGTATTCCAGGCAGCTTGCCCGCTCGAGAGGAAGCTATTTATTGATCTCTGACTGTGAGGGTTAATAAATCTCTGCTCAGACTGGTTCCAGCCCTGGCCAGGTCAGTCTGGGGCAGATGATAAGTGCTTCTTAACCAGAGGCACACTGCACACTGTCTGGGTGAAACTGCCCAAGTTCTGGGCTCCCCAGTTCAAGAGAGGCAGGGAACTACTGGAGAGAGTCCAGTGAAGGCCACAAAGGTGCTGAGGGGCCTGGAGCTACTCTGTGAGGAGGAAAGGCTGAGAGCCCTGGGGGTGCTGAGCCTGAAGAAGAGCAGCCCCAGAGGGGATCTGATCAATATTCAGCAGGAGCTGAAGGGTTAGGGGCAATAGGCTGGAGCCAGACTCCCGACAGCGCTGTCCAGTGACAGGACAAGAGGCAATGGGCACGAACCCAGGAGCTTCCACCTGAACAGGAGGGAAAATTTCTTTGCTGTGAGGGTGCTGGAGCCCTGGAGCAAGCTGTCCAGAGAGGTTGTAGAGTGTCCTTCTCTAGAGAGGTTCCAAAACCCACCTGGACATGTCTCTGCAAACTCCTCTGGGTGAGCTTGCTTTAGCAGGGGGTCGGACTGGGTGATCTCCACCAGTCCCTTCCATCCCCCACCATGCTGGGATTCTCTAACTTGGTTCACAGCCAGGGCTGTGCAGACCCTTGACCTCCCCTCAAGCCTCTGCTAGTTGGATTGAATGTGTGTGGAGTCCTTCATTCTCTTAGATGATATTTTGGCCAAGAGCGTTTTTCCCCCCATCCCTTCACATCTCCTGTCACAGATCCGTGCCACCTTCCAGGAGGGGGAAGCATCGACTTGGCAAAGGGGCTGGTTTCATTACCCCATCCCCTCCCTTCACCCCCTGAAGGACATCTTCATTAGGAGCCTCCGTGTGTGGAAGTCAGCTTAAGCTGCACACAATGCGCTGCAAGCCCCTGGAAGGATTTTACGAGAGGTCAGAGGCTGAAGCCTGTCTGTCAGCGGCCACCCGGGGAGGTGCCCACCCCACCCCGCTGCCTCCCCGGGCCTTGCCCTTTGATTCCTCACCCTGAGCCCTCCCCTTCAATAGCCCTCATTCCCAATTGTCTCCATGCTCTTTGGAAGTGCCTCTATCACGCCCTGAACAAATATGCCCCTTTCCCCCCCCCTTTTTTCCTCCCTCTTTTTTTTTCCCCTTATTTGCTCTCCCGAGCTCGCTGCTGCATAATCTCTTCTTTCCCCACTGCCATGTCTCTGCTCTAATCAAGGACAGATTCTTGTGAAAATAGATTGGTCATTCCCACCCCACACCCCCCAGCGCCCCCCTCCAATGTGTGTGTGTCTGTTGTTTCAAGAATAATTTCCTAGAACTGGGTCCCTGCTGCTGCAGGAGGGCTAGAGGCAGAGCTGGGTGGCCCTGTTTGCTCTCCACTGTAACCATTTCGTCATTCCCAGGAAAAACTTTTCCTCTCCCTCCTCAAGAGGGCTGCTCTGGGTGTGTGTGGTGTAGGAAGCCCCCACTGAAACCTTGTCAGCAGCTTTGGGCTCAGATAATGCCTCCCACCAACCCTGAACTATGGGACTTCTTAGCAGGGCAAGGGGGATGGTTTAAACTAACAGAGGGAGATTCAGACTGGAGAGAAGGGAAGAAATGTTTGACACTGAGGGTGGTGAGACACTGACCCAGGTTGCCCAGGGAGGTGGTAAGTGCCCCATCCCTGGAAACACTCCAGGTCAGGTTGGACAGGACTCTCAGCAACATGCTGCAGTTGATGATGTCCCTGCTGACTGCAGGAGGGTTCAACTGGATGACCTTCAATAGAGTGAAATGGAATGGAATGGAATGGAATGGAGTGGAATGGAATGGAATAGAATAGAATAGAATAGAATAGAATAGAATAGAATAGAATAGAATAGAATAGAATAGAATAGAATAGAATAGAATAGAATAGAATAGAATAGAATAGAATAGAATAGAATAGAATAGACCAGGTTGGAAGAGACCTTCAAGATCATCGTGTCCAACCTATCATCCAACACCACCTAATCAACTAAACCCAAACCACTCTATGATTGATCCTGAGAGATTCTGCATGCATCCTATTGGGTGCCCTCAGGCTCTCACTGGCTATCCCAGGGCAGCAGACAGGGACTCTTCTGTTAGGGTCATGCATACACCTAGAAGCCCCCAAGGATGAGTTTTGTCTTGGAGGACATTGCCTTCTCTGAGCTTCTTGGGTTGCCTGGCCTCTCATTGGGTGCAGAAAGGACCAATTCCCACCTTAGAATAGAAAGAATAGAATAGGAATAGGAATAGGAATAGGAATAGGAATAGGAATAGGAATAGGAAATAGAATAGAATAGAATAGAATAGAATAGAATAGAATAGAATAGAATAGAATAGAGTAGAATAGAATAGAATTAACCAGGTTAGAAAATACCTTCAAGATCATCGAGTCCAACCTATCCCCCAGCACCATCCAATCAACTCAACCATGGCACCAAGTGCCTCACCCAGTCTCTTCTTAAACACCTCCAGAGATGGTGACTCCACCTCCTCCCTCCCACAAGGATGTTGTGTGCCTGGCAGTGGGACAGCAGAGCCAGATGTGGCTTCAGATGTGGAGCAAGGTGAACTGCTGCAAAACCTGAGGAGGGCACTAGAGAAGTGCAGAAATGCTGGGACGAGGGCTGGGCCGGGCAGAGCCTGTGGCCACCATCTGCAGAGCCTCCAGCTCCTGGTGCTGGGCTTTTCCTGGGAAGGTGAGCTCAAGGCCCGGGGGTTGGGGGGTGGGGGAATGGGGGAAGGATTCTCAGACTGTATTTTTTGGGGGGAGGTGTGTGTGTGTTGTGGAGCAGCTAAGGTCTCAGCACCACTTCCCTCTCTGTGTGCTCTGTGAGTCCTGAGCCTTCACGTGGCCACGCTGGGTGTATGTGTGCACAAAAATATATGGCTGTGTAATTAGAACCAGCCAAGAATATTTGGCTGAAATGGTGGTGGAGGGGGAGACTCGGGGCGGGGGTGGCCAAATATACTGATTTGTTGGAGCCAGGACTCTTCATGGGAAGTGTCATGTGTGATGAATTTCCCATTTTCAAAGGGGAAAAACACCAAACCCAAACACGACAGCAACAACAACAAAAACCCCCAAAAGGCCACCAAAAAGAAAAAAGAAAGGAAAGGGTTTGACATATTTGGAATATTCCAAAGCAGCCTTCTAAAACCATCACCTCCCAGCCTCTCTTTTTATTCTCTTCTTCTTTCCCCCCCACCCCTGCTCACAGAGGTTTTTGAGATCATCCTGAACCAGGCAGCACAGGGATTTGAAGCAAAGCCAATGTCCTAAACACCAGCTAAACAGCATCACTCCCTCTCTTTCTCCTTCTCTTTTACCCTAGGGAAGCTTCCTGATAAAACTGGTTGAAGCCAAAACGTTCCCCAGGGGATGCCTCAACTTCAGCCAAGCAGTGGCTAGATGAGGTGATAGCCACCTCTAATTCAAACCTTTCCATTGTCCCTGTGCTGTAAATGCCACTTCCCCAAGACACAACCACCATCCTGCCTCAAAGCAGCTCTGTGCTTGAGTCCCTTAGCTGAGTTGGTCTTTTATTAGTCCTCCCCCTTTCCTTTCCTCTTCCCAACCTTTCTTAGCACTGCAAGATCTCATCCTTCCACAGGATCGAGAGGTTGGGGAGTGGGGGGAAGGGGATGGCTGAGCTGGCAAAGGTAGAGACAAACATACACTGAGTTCAAGAGTATAGGGTAGTGGTGGCCCTGAGTAGAGCTGGAAAATGGTTGGCTTACAAGAAAGCTGGGGAGGGACTTTTGAGGGTGTCAGGGAGTGATAGGACTGGGGGAGATGGAACAAAACCAGAAATGGATAGATTGAGATTGGATGTGAGGAAAAAGTTGTTCCCCATGAGGGTGGTGAGAGCCTGGCACAGGTTGCCCAGGGAGGTGGTGGAAGCCTCATGCCTGGAGGTGTTTGCAGCCAGGCTGGATGTGGCTGTGAGCAACCTGCTGCAGTGTGAGGTGTCCCTGGCCATGGCAGGGGGTTGGAACTGGCTGATCCTTGAGGTCCTTTCCAACCCTGACAGTTCTATGATTCTATGGTTGTGTTAGAAGATTTTTCCAACCATGATGATTCTGAGTTTCTGTGATTCAGAGAGGCTTTGGGGAATGATGACCCTGCCTGCCAGGAGCATCTAAGCCATGAACTGGGACAGCACCCATGCTGGGGGTTGGCCTGAGGGCCATTCTTTTGCTCAAACTTTATTTATGCTAGTCTAGCTAGAAAGCCCTTGCTCTGGAGCCCAGATCCCCACAGGTTTGGCTTGACTGGGGAATCAAATGCCTAAATACCTTGGAGGATCACAGCCATGGTCACTACTTCTGCTGCCAGCTTTAAATCCACTCTGGAGTGCTTGTAACTGCTTCTTTATGAGCTTTTTGAGCTGGGCTCTGACCCCAGCTGGCTTTGCCCAGCGGCGCTGAGCTCTCAACCTCCCTTCTTGTTCCCCCTTCCCCAGGTGGAGGAGCCCTGGGGGTTTTGGTGGCAGGTCCCCTCATGTGCCAAACCTTGGAGCGAAGCGATGACCTGAGCAGTGTGGGCTCCAGCTGAACACAAAGGTAAGGTGAATCTATCTAGATGTTCATATTTAAGTCATACAGGGGAGGGGTCCCTCTCTGCTTCTCTATATTGAACTATATACTTTAGTCTCATCCTGGGGTTCTTATGCCTTGATCTAGCTCAAAGCTGGGCTGAAGAGCTGGGGAGAGAGGATCCATTCCTGGTGTCAGTCTGTACTGGGTGACAGCAGCTGGTCACTGTGCTAACACCTCTCTTTGGGAGCAGTGGGAGCGACACAGAACATCATTATTTGTTCCCTTGGGACTTAGGAGAAGGCTTTCTCCTGCAGGTCACACAGGAGATGTCACCAGCAAGGTTTCCTGTGTCCTGCTTGCCACCACAAGGTACAAGCTCCTGAATTAAGCAGAACTCCAGATTTGATCCAGCTTGGGGGATTATTCGGTTGGGGTTTTTTTTCCCCCCTGTCCCATCCCCCTCCCCTCCAATGTTCCCTTCCTGTGCTCTTTGGCATTACAAAGGGCAACCTCTTTGGATGTGGTGATAAATGACAGCAAAAGTTTAGTGCAAGCAAGAAATTGTGAGTGCCCTGGTAAGAGGAACTTCTGCTTTACACCGTAGAGGAATTGTTATTTATCCAGTAATTAATGCAATACTCGTAAGTGTTGGGAAAATCTCCCCCAGCCTTTGAGGTGTTTGGGATCAATGTTTGGACAAACTCAAGCCTAGACCCAAGCAGAGGTCAGAGGGTTGGTTTGGGCCTATCCAAGCTTAAGAGCAGAGGAAAGCCCCTGAGCATTCCTGTGAGGGCACCTGCCTGAGCCCCAGCAAAGCAGACCTTAACCCATCAGAGTGCAGAGGGTGGTGACACTTCCAGGAGAGCCCAACCATCTCTCTTCTGGTGGGCCTGCAGCCCAGGTAGGCTCAGCATTGCAATGCCAGCTGTTTGTGCCTCCATGCATCCCCCCAAGCACCATCAGCCCCTGGCCTACTTTTGCCTCCAGCAAAACCTTTTCTGTTCTTATTTTCCTGCTCCTTCCCCTGGTTTTCTGCTTGCTTGCCATGTCATGCTTCTGCATCCACACCACAGAATCATAGAACAGAATTGTTTAGGTTGGAAAAGACCTTTCAGATCATCAAGTCCAACTGTTAACCCATCAGTGCCAAGCTCATCACTAAGCCGTGTCCCTCAGCATCACATCTACATAGCTTTTAAATCCCTCCAGTGGCAGGGACTCCACCACCATCCTGAGCAGCCTATTCCAGGGCTTGGCAAGCCTTTTGGAGAAGAGATTGCTCCTCAAGTCCAATCTAAACCTGCCCTGGTGCAACTTGAGGCTGATTCTTCTCATCCTATTGCTTGTTACTTGGGAGAAGAAACCAACACCCACCTTGCCCCAACCTCCTTTCAGGGAGTTGTAGAGAGCCAGAAGGTCTCCCTTCAGCTCCTTTTTCTCCAGGCTGAACTACCCCAGTTCCCTCAGCTGCTCCTCAAAAGTCCTGCAGGGTCTATGCTCTTCTTGTGCACATTCTCTTGTAATTATCTTTCTTGGCTGCAACCCACCTGCTACACATCCAAAGGACCCTTGCTTGTCTACCACCTTGCCCAGGCAGGTGGTGGAAGCCTCATCCCTGGAGGTGTTTGCAGCCAGGCTGGATGTGGCTCTGAGCAACCTGCTGTAGCGTGAGGTGTCCCTGGCCATGGCAGGGGGGTTGGAACTGGCTGCTCCTTGAGGTCCCTTCCAAGCCTGACAATTCTGTGATTCTATGATTCTAAGTCTCTCCAAATCCAGAGGAAACTCTTATTTTCTTCTCCCTCCTGCACTGAGCCATTGCTCAGAGCTGCCCACTCCCTGTGGATGCTGAGGGGAGCTTGTAAGGTTGCCCCACATTGATTTTTAGGTCCCAGGGAAGCAGGGGGCTGTGGAAGTGCATCGTGCCCCACGGCAGGACCACACATGACTGCCTTGGAGCTTTCACACAAGATCCATGGTGGAGCTGGCCAGGCTAGGGGCTGCCTCTGTCTGCAGAGCAGAATCCTGCGGAGCAGGAGACTGGCTCCTGAGCCAGCTGAGGCAGCAGGTCCTGGCTGCCCAGACAGCCACACAAGCTGCATGGTCTTAACTCTGCTGCTTCTCATTTATTCACCTGCTTTTTTTTTCGCCCCCTCCACCCTCTCACAGGCAGATTTCCCTCCGACAGGACCTTCCTGTGGGGGTGGTCCCTCTGCTGAGCTCCAGGCGCTGCGTAGGGGTGGGCTGGGGGTGCTGAGTTTGCCCAAGGGGCATTGCTTTGTACCTGCCAGATGTGCTGGATTTCTCACTCTGGCTCCCTCTGAGCAGCCCCCTGCTTCCCCTTGACCTTGCTGTAATTTAGCTGCTCAGCCTTTTGCCAGTCCAGTGAAGCTGATTTATTCTCCTGATGTTTCATGTGGGGTTGGCCTCTCTGCAGGAAGGTTAGAGCCACCTTGGAAATGTTTGCAGGGCAGGATGGGTTTCTTTTACTTCTCCTTCTTCTTTTCCTTCTTTTCCTTCTTCTCCTTCTTCTCCCTCTTCTCCCTCTTCTCCTTCTTCTTCTCCTTCTTCTTTTCCTTCTTCTCCCTCTTCTCCCTCTTCTCCCTCTTCTCCCTCTTCTCATTCTTCTTCTCCTTCTTCTTTTCCTTCTTCTCCCTCTTCTCCCTCTTCTCCTTCTTCTTCTCCTTCTTCTCCTTCTCCTTCTCCTTCTCCTTCTCCTTCTTCTCCTTCTTCTCCTTCTTCTCCTTCTTCTTCTTCTTCTTCTCCTTCTTCTCCTTCTTCTCCTTCTTCTCCTTCTTCTCCTTCTTCTCCTTCTTCTCCTTCTTCTCCTTCTCCTTCTCCTTCTCCTTCTTCTTCTTCTTCTTCTTCTTCTTCTTCTTCTTCTTCTTCTTCTTCTTCTTCTTCTTCTTCTTCTTCTTCTTCTTCTTCTTCTTCTTCTTCTTCTTCTTCTTCTTCTTCTTCTTCTTCTTCTTCTTCTTCTTCTTCTTCTTCTTCTTCTTCTTCTTCTTCTTCTTCTTCTTCTTCTTCTTCTTCTTCTTCTTCTTCTTCTTCTTCTTCTTCTTCTTCTTCTTCTTCTTCTTCTTCTTCTTCTTCTTCTTCTTCTTCTTCTTCTTCTTCTTCTTCTTCTTCTTCTTATTGTTACTATTGTTGTGGTTAGTAGTAGTAGCAGCATCAGTATTAGTACGAATAGTATTAATAGCAATACTATTATTCTTATTATTTATTATTATTAATAACTATTCTTGCTATTATTGTTGTCATTATTATTGGTGGTAGTAGTAGCAGCAGCTTTAGCACTAGTATGAATGGTATTAATAGTAAGATTATTATTGATCTTAAAATTATTATTGCTATTATTTGTAGTAGTAGTAGCAGCAGCACTAGTATTAGTATGAATAGGATTAGTAGTAATATTATTGTTTATATTGTTAGTATTAATTCATTATTGCTATTATTATTGTTAGTAGTAGCAGTAGCAGCATTAGTATTAGTATGAATAGGATTAACAGTAATATTATGGTTGATATTGTTAGTATTAATTCATGTTATTATTCTAATTGCTATTATTATTTTTAGTAGTAGCAGTAGCAGCATTAGTATTAGTATGAATAGGATTAATACTAATATTATGGTTGATATTGTTAGTATGAATTCATGTTATTATTCTAATTGCTATTATTATTGTTAGTAGTAGCAGTAGCAGCATTAGTATTAGTATGAATAGGATTAATAGTAATATTATTGCTGATATTATTAATTGTTATTGCTATTATTGTTAGTAGTAGTAGCATTAGTATTAATATGAATAGTATTAATAGTAATATTATTGTTAATATTGTTATTATTAATTCATATTGTTATTGCTATTGTTAGTAGTAGCAGCATTGGTGTTAGTATTAATGGTATTAATAGGCATATTATTGTTGATATTATTATTAATTGTTATTGTCATTATTGTTAGTAGTAGTAGCATTAGTAATAGTATGAATAGTATTAATAGGAATATTATTGTTGATATTGTTATTAATTCATTTTTTTTTATTGCTATTATTATTGTTAGTAGCAGCAGTAGCAGCATTGGTGTCAGTATTAATGGTATTAATAGGAATATTATTGTTGAATTATTATTATTATTGTTAGTAGTAGCAGCATTAGTATTAGTATGAATAGGATTAATAGTGATATTATTGTTGATATTGTTATTAATTGTTATTGCTATTATTGTTAGTAGCAGTAGCATTAGTAGTAACATGAATAGTATCAATAGTAATACTATTGTTGATATTGTTATTATTAATTCATATTATTATTGCTATTATTAATGTTAGTAGTAGTAGCAGCTTTAATATTAGTATGAATAGTATTAATAGGAATATTGTTGATATTATTACCATTAATTATTGTTATTATTGATGTTATTATTATTAGTAGTAGTAGCAGCAGCATTCGTATTAGTATGAATAGTATTAATAGTAATATTGTTGTTGATATTACCATTAATTGTTATCATTTTTGTTGTTATAGATATTATTATTGTTAGTAGTAATAGCAGCTTAAATATTAGTATGAATAGTAGTAATAGTAATATTATTGTTGATATTATTACCATTAATTTCTATTAATTTTGTTATTATTGATATTATTATTATTATTGTTAGTAGCAAGAGCAGCTTTAGTATTAGCATGAATGGTATCAATAGTTATATTATTATTGATATTATTATTGTTATTGTTAGCGGTAGCAGCTTTAGTACTAGTATGAATGGTGTTAATAGCAATATTATTCTTGCTCTTGTTATTATTGTTAGTAGCAGCAGCAGCAGCATTAGTATTGCTGTGAATAGTGTTAATAGTACTATTATTATTAATATTATTGTGATTAATCATTGCTGTTTGCATTTGCTTTTGGTTGCGGCGTTTGGGTGCTGGTTTTCCCCCACTCCTTGAAAGCAAAGCAGAGCTGAGGGCTGGGGCCAGGCTGCCGCTCCCCCAGCGAGCAACTTCTCTGCCGGTCAGGTCTCTACACAGGCATCTGCCTCCTGCCATGAAAGCCTTTAGCGCTCTTGCCAGCCATTGGTTTGGCAGCCGGTCCTGCCCAGCAGGACTGCTTTGCCTGGATCCCGTCTTTAGCTAATGCTCTGTCAACCACAGGAGGAAAGGCAGCCAACAAGATCTCTATCAGCCTTTCAAGGACCAGCAGCTCTGCCGTGTGGGCTGGAGTCCTGCACCCTGGCCTGATCTATTTATTAGAGAGCTCTGCCAATCAGCAGACCTCGTCAGAAAATAAGGTTTACCTTTCTCCTCCTCCTTCTCCTCTCTGGAAAGCCCTGGTGTGAGGGACAAATTGTTTGGTTTTCCTCAACTTGTTCCATGGAAATTTACAGGTTCCATTGGAAAAATGAAAGCCAGCCTTTCAAGCTGCGGAGGATCTTCCACGTGAAAGCTTCTCAGGTTTGCACCAAGTGAAGAATAATTGGAAGGTGTCAAGGAGTGGCACTGATGTCTGTGAGCCCATGGACCTCACCTAATGCCCAGCTGGCCAGCAAAGCCACTCTTTGCTAACATTTACTAGTGAGCAAATGGTTTGCCATCACAAAGTTGCTCCTCCAGGCTGCCCATAGGGCTTGCTGGGCCATACATTGCCATCTGCTTTCCTGTTGGTCACCTCTTGCCACCCTCCTGGGACACATCGTTGTCCTGCCTTGCTGGGAGATGTGCAGCTTGTGGACATGGCCTCTCTTCTTCGTGGAGTTTTCTGGCTGGTTGGTCACAGAATGCCCCAGGCCAGAAGGGACCTTCAAAGCTCATCCAATCCACCCTCCCTGCACTCAGCAGGGACATCCCCAACTAGATCAGGCTGCTCAGGGCCTCGTTGAGCCTCACCTTGGATATCTCCAGGGAAGGAGCCTCAACCACCTCCCTGGGCAACCTGTTCCGGTGTTCCATCACCCTAATAGTGAGGAACTTCTTCCTGATACTCAATCTAAATCTGCCCTTCTCTAGTTTGAAGCCCTTGTCCCTCAGCCTGGCACTGCAGGCCATTGTAAACAGTCTCTCTCCATCCTTCCTGTAGCCTCCTTCAGGTACTGGCAGGTTGCTATTAGGTCTCTCTGGAGCCTCCTCTTCTCCAGGCTGAACACCCCCAGCTCCCTCAGCCTGTCCTCGTAGCAGAGCTGCTCCAACCTCCTGATCATTTCTGTGGCCATCCTCTGGACCCTCTCCAACAGGTTTATGTCCTTCCTATATTGGAAGCCATCTTGGTGGCCTTCAGGCATTGTTTCAGAAGGGGTGTTGTTTATTTGGGAGACAGGTAGAATTGTGTGGATTAAATTCCTCTCAAGCAAAGACCTTGATCCAGTTACCATTTCCTTCTCCCAGAGTGGCTGTGGTCACCTAAGCCACATCTGGAGTCTTCACTCCATTGTCTTTCAGAGGTAGTGTCTGAAATGGACACAGAGGCCTCCTAGCCACCTCATCCTGGATTTGTGCCTGGCCCTTGAGATGTGCAGAAGTGCTTGGACTTGATGACCTGAAAGATCTTTTCCAACCCAAATGGTTCTGTGGTTCTAAATGTGTGACCAAGCCAAGCGGATGTCGAGTCTTGCATTTTGACCACGTGGTCTTCCCTTGCTCATCCAAGCGCATCTGGTCCTGCTTCCCCTCCCACCAAGCCTTTGCCCACTGCTAGCACTCCAGTCCTGCACACACAGGAGCATGTCTCTGTCTTTACCCAGGGCATGGGCTTCCTACTTTATGGAGCGGAAAATGAAGCATTGCATCACATGGAGCTCTGCTCTGCCGTACAAGCGTGAGGGCAGGTGGAGAAGGTTGATCAGCTAAAGCCTGGCACTGCTCCACTTGTCAGCTGTGCTCACCAGGCCATTGTGGTCCCAGGGACTGAGCTGCAAACTATTCCAAGCAAATATTGTCCTAGCCTAGTTCTGAGAACTGGGCTTGTGCGCCTGTGTGGGTCTTAGCCAGATGCTCTGGCTCAGCCTCCTTGAGCTTGGCAGAGAGCTCTTTTCAGCTACTTGAACCTGTGGCTTCAGCACCTAGTGGCTTCCTCTGAGCTGCTCCCCAGCTTGGTTGGTAGATATCAGCCAGACACTTAACCATGCCACTGCAGTGGTAGGCAGGAAACCGAAGAGCCTTGCTCTTAGCGGTTGGCTGTGGGAGATGCATCTCTTCCTCTTGCCTGCCCGGCTCTGGAGGTGCAAGCCTCCAGGAGCAAAGACTCTCTTTCCTGATGGTCCTTGCTGTGTAGCCTGCTGGCCACAGGGCTTCTTGTCATCTCTAGAGGGCACATCCATCAGTACTGGCTTCCAATGCTTCTGAAGTAGCTAGACTCCAAGGAACTGATCATTACAGAGTCAGGAGGAAAAGATGAGGGACCCGCACCTCTCCTGCTCCATGCTGGCTTTATCCCAGCCCTGTGCAAGCTGCCCTTGGGAGGGGTGGTGGGGGGATGTAGATTACCAGCTGAAGCAGTAGAAGAACAAGGAAAGATGGCATGTCTCACCATGTCTCTTTCTGCTGGACCACACTCTTCTCTCCTTGCTGGATGGTAGCTTCAAGGTTCATCACAGAGACACACAAGTAGAAGGGGACAGGGGGAAAGCTGCAGACAAACATGCTGGGGAGGATATGGTGCTGCAGCCCCCAGCCGTGAGAACCATGAAACCATAAAGCAGATAATGACAAGTGAATGTGGCAGAAGCAGAGCTGACCACTGTCTCTTCAGACACCTGAATCCTCTTCCAGTCCCACGTGTCTGTGTCCCTGTGACTGGCACTGAGAATCACAGAATCCACCAGGTTGGAAAAAACCTCAGAGATCATCAAGTCCAACCTGTTACCTCATACCTAACACCTCCTGACAACTAAACCATGGCTCCAAGTGCCACATCCAATCCCCTCTTGAACACCTCCAGGGATGGTGACTCCAACACCTCCCTGGGCAGCACATTCCAATGGCCAACAACTCTCTCTGGGAAGAACTTTCTCCTCACCTCCAGCCTCAACTTCCCCTGGTGCAGCTTGAGACTGTGTCCTCTTGTTCTGGTGCTGATTGCCTGGGAGAAGAGACCAACCCCCTCCTGGCTACAACCTCCCTTCAGGGAGTTGTAGAGAGCAAGAAGGTCTCCCCTGAGCCTCCTCTTCTGCAGGCTAAGCAACCCCAGCTCCCTCAGCCTCTCCTCCCAGGGCTGTGCTCCAGACCCCTCCCCAGCCTCTTTGCCCTTCTCTGGACATGTTCAAGTGTCTCAATGTCCTTCTTAAACTGAGGAGCCCAGAACTGGACACATGAGATTTGCTTTTAGTTAGAGCAAACCTTGGGGCAGCTGATGGGTGCTGCATGCCAATACCTCTGTTGTGATCACCAAGGAGCTGGAAGCAGCAGCAGGGGAAGAGCAGCTTTTCCTTTGGAGAACGCAGTTCTGTGCAAACTCCCAACCTCTTGAGACATTTTTAGGAGTAAAAAGTGCCTCTTTTTTTCTTTTTAACCCTGGAACAACTTTTCCTCCTGTGGAGCATGAGGTTCAGTCCCCAAGGTGGAACACAGGCACGGTGCCACATATCTGACATGCAACACGGAGGCCAAGTCAGGCGTGGTATCAGTGAGGGAGAGGAATGACCCTCTGGATGGGGCAGTGGTCTGGGGCATGAGATCAGGGTTCTCTCTTCCCTGTTCTCAGCCCCATCACCTGAGATCATCCTCCTTAGATAATGGTTCCCCCCAGCTATTCCTGCCTCAGCTGTCAGGGTGCCATTAGTACCAATTAACTGTGCTGTGTGCACGAAGCCCCAGCCTGGTGAGGAAGGTGGCCAGAGGTGAGGAAGGTGGTCAGAGGTGAGGAAGGTGGCCAGAAGTGTTGAAGGTGACTTGCTGCTAGGTATTGCTGCAGCCCAGGAGCCAGCTGTGTCCTGGGCTGCCTCCCAGCAGTATGAGCAGCAGGTGGAGGGAGGGGATTCTGTTGTTCTACTCTGCTCTGCTGAGCCCCCTCCCACAGTGCTTGGCCAGGGCTGGCTCTGTAGTCCTCAGCAGACATGGAACTGTTGGAGCAGGGTCAGAAGAGGCCACAGCAATGCTGGGAAGGCTGAAAGCCCTCAGCTGTGAGGTCAGCCTGAGAGAGTTGGGAGAAGAGAAGGCTCCAGGGAGACCTTTGGTGGCCTTTCAGTACTTCAGTGGGCCAACGGGAAAGCTGGGGACAGACTTCTGAGCAGGGTCTGTTGGGGCAGGACAAGGGGTGATGGTTTGAACTAAAAGAGGGAGATTCAGACTGGAGAGAAGGAAGAAATGCTTGACACTGAGGGTGGTGTCCCAGATTGCCCAGGGCAGTGGTAGATGTCCCATCCCTGGGACCATCCCAGGTCAGGTTGTTTGGGGCTCTGAGCAACCTGCTCTAGTTGCAGATGTCCCTGCTGACTGCAGGGGGGTTGGACTGGATGAGCTTCCAAATTCCCTTTCCAGCCAAACCAGTCCATGATCAGCTCCTCAGTGATAAGGAAGCATGCAAAGCTTTTTTCCTCTTGGCTCCTGTAACATGACAAAAGCCTCAATGGGAGGCAGAAGAAATAGGAGCCAGTTGGAAGTCCGCAGGGAGCTCACCAGCTGAGGGGCTAGTGGGACACAACCTGGTGGATTTGGGAATGAATAGGAGTAAACCCAGCAAGGGTTAGGTGAGGCCAGCAAGTTCTGTTTTCAGAGCTTCTCAGAGAGAGAGAGAGAGAGAGGGAGAAGAAGGGAAGGAGTGAACAGCTGTAAAGACATTTTTGTTGCTGACTGGTCCAAAGGAATGTGTATAAACAGCTTTGGATGTATTTTCCTGAGCATGCTAAGTGTATTTACTGCCTGCTCTAATTGGTCCTGCCTCAAGTTAGCCAGGACTAAGGGTTCCCATGGGAAGTATGCTTCACTGACTCATATGGTCTGAAGCCTGGTGTTCACAGTGCAACCTGTGTTAATGATTGTCCCCAAGCTGTCCTTTCTCACAGCCTCCCACTGCAGTGCCCAGCATGAGCATGGGGCTGTCCCTGCCCAAGGGTGTCCACCAGCCAGGTGCCTTTATGGCAGGGCAGCAGCAGAGCCTGGCTGGGACCGGCACTGGATCTGGCAGCACAGATGTAAGTTCTTCCTAGGAAGGCTGATCTGCAGAGCCAAGGCAGATCAGAGAATGTTAAGGGTTGGAAAGGACCTCTAGTGATGATCTAGTCCACCCATCCTGCCAAAGCAGGACCACCTAGGGCAGGTCACACAGGAACACATCCAGGCAGGTTTTGAAAGTCTCCAGAGGTGGGGCTTGGAAGGACATTTTGGAGATCATCCAGTCCAACCCCTCTGCTCCCCACTGCAGCCTGCCCAGGATCACAGTGCCCAGGTGGGTTTGGATTCCCTCCAGAGAAGGAGACTCCACAACCTCTCTGGGCAGCCTGCTCCAGGGCTCTGTCAGCCTCACAGTAATGAAGTGTTTCCTTGTGTTGAGGTGGAACCTCCTGGGTTCCAGCTTATACCTGCTGTTCCTTGTCCTAGCACTGGGCTCCACCAAAAAGAGACTGGCACCTTCCCTTTATTTCCTAGGCTGAGCAAGCTCCTTCACTCAACCCAAGCCAGGCACAGGTGACAGCTCCCCAAGCAGGGGCTGTGTTTTCCTGCCGTGCTGGCTCCTCTGCAGCCACCAACAAGCATGGCACAGCAATGAGCCCTGGTGGCCAGGAAGGCCAATGGGATCCTGGGCTGTATTAAGAGGAGTGTGTCCAGCAGATCCAGGGAGGTTCTCCTCTGCCCTGCTGAGACCTCATCTTGAGTACTGTGTTCAGTTTGGGGCTCCCAAGTTGAAGAGGGACAGGGATCTGCTGGAGAGGGTCCAGTGGAGGGCTAAGAGGATGATTAGAGGTCTGGAGCACTGCCTGGTGAAGAGAGGGTGAGGGACCTGGGGCTTTTTAGTCTGGAGAGGACTGAGAGGGGAATTAATAGGTGTTTATCAATATCTGAGGGCTGGGGGTCAGGAGGCAGGGGACAGGCTCTGCTTAGTTGATCCCTGGGATAGGACAAGGAGCCATAAGCTGTAGCACAGGAGGTTCCACCTCAACACAAGGAGGAACTTCTTCACTGCGAGGGTCACAGAGCACTGGAGCAGGCTGCCCAGAGAGCTTGTGGAGTCTCCTCCTCTGGAGACTTTCAAGGCCCTGTCTGGATGCATTGCTGTGTGCCCTGAGCTGGATTGTATGGTCCTGCTCTGGCAGGGGAGTTGGACTTGATGATCTCTTTGGGTCCCTTTCAACCCCTGACGCCTGGGATGCTGTGATGCACCTGCACATACACAGAGTGTTTGCTCCCAGGGTGAGCCACAGAGCAGCTCCTCCTGAGGAGCTCAGTGCAAGCAGTCAGTGACATGGGGGGGGGGGGGAGGATAGCACAAACCAGCCTCTCATTGCAAAATGTCACTTGGATGGCAGTGACATTTTTGGCAAAGCCAGGCTGCAGTTCAGGGGTTGGTTTGTTTTAAAAAAGAAGGAAAAAAAAGGAAAAAAAAAAGAAGAAGAAAAAAAGTAAAACCAACACAGAAAATTTCCAAATGTGTAATATTGACATTTTCAGAACCAAATGTTTTGCTGCTTGGGCTGAGCACAGCTCTTCCACTTTGAGTTGACATTTTTTTCCTGCAAATACTACAAAGAGGCTAAAGGAGAATCACAGGATCATAGAATTGTCAGGGTTGGAAGGGACCTCAAGGCTCAGCCAGTTCCAACCCCCTGCCATGGCCAGGGACACCTCACACTGCAGCAGGTTGCTCACAGCCACCTCCAGCCTGGCTGCAAACACCTCCAGGCAGGAGGCTTCCACCACCTCCCTGGGCAGCCTGTGCCAGGCTCTCACCACCCTCATGGGCAACAACTTCTTCCTCACATCCAATCTCAATCCACCCATTTCTAGTTTTGTTCCATCCCCCCAGTCCTATCACTCTGTGGCACCCTCAAAAGTCCCTCCCCAGCTTTCTTGGAGCCCCTTTCAGATCCTGGAAGGCCACAATGAGGTCTCCTGGGAGCCTTCTCTTCTCCAGACTGAACAGCCCCAACTCCCTCAGTCTGTCCTCACAGCAGAGCAGCTCCAGCCCTCTGCTCCTCCTCGTGGCCCTTCTCTGGACACCTTCCAGCACCTCCAGAGCCTTCCTGTGCTAGGGGCTCCAGCACTGGACACAGAGCTCCAGCTCCAGAGCAGAGCAGAGGGGGAGAATCCCCTCCCTGGCCCTGCTGGCTCTGCTTCTCTTGCTGCAGCCCAGGCTGGGATTGGCTCTCTGGGCTACAAGTGCTCACTGCTGGCTCCTGCTGAGCTTCTCATCCCCCAGCACCCCCAGCTCCTTTTCTTCAGGGCTCCTCTCAAGCCAGAAAGGAGATTTTAGTTCTTCTGAAGCACTTGACGCTTATTCACTCTGACTCAAAGCTTGAGCCCATCCAGCTAGGATAGAATGAGATGCCCTCTTTCAGGAAATCCTCATTTTATGCTGCTGGCTAAGCCAGGCAGTTGTGAAAATGTTTGCAAAGAGCCATGCCTGTGGTTGGTGATTTTGTCATTTAGCTTTTTCCTGGGGGGGCTGCTGGCAGCCTCCTGCCATCCAAGCCATGCAGAGGCCTGTGAAAGGCATCCTTGGCAGGGCACCCTCACCGCTGGCTTCCCACACACAGAGCACCAGAGCAGGGGCAGGACACAGCCCAGGTTATCACCTCCTGTCTGACAGCAAGATAAAGGGAAACTTTCAGCAGGCTCTGGACTTCTAACAATTGCTCTCCCTGAAGGTGCTTGAGGGCAAAGAGTGTTGAGGCAGGGAGGGAGTGGAGGGGGTTTGCTGGGTGCAGAGGGGCACAACAGCACAGCATGGGGACTGCCACTGCCTTGCTTGCTGCCAGATGGGGGTAGGCAGAAGGTGTTGGGTGGAAGCACTGGTGTGGCTCTGAGGTTTTGAGCTCCTGGGTGTAAGTGTTGGTTACACTTCTCCACCATGCACTCCAGTGCTTTGAGCATGCAATGAGAAGCCAGAGTGAGGGCAAAACTGGGCAATGGGTTTGCATTTGGTGACCCTGAATGCTGAGGTGGGCTCAGGAGCTCCTGCAAGCCTTGGTGCTGGGCCTCTGGTTCCCTTCTCTTTCACTGCTACCTTTCCTTTCCTCCTCAGTCCCACCAGCTTCTGACCTGCTGGGTGCAGCTCTCAGGACCTGAGAGAAACATCTTCCCACGTGCCCAGGAGGTGATGCAAGTCATACCTGTCACTGGGCAGAAGATTTTGCAATAGGGTAATGAGGAAATCTGCCCAGGACCACTGAAGGGACTCCGTGGCACAGGAGGAGAGAGCAGATTGCTCCCAGCAGGAAGCCTGACCTTCAGGGAGGGTGGTAGTTAGAGCTCCCCAGGAGGATGTGGTGTCACACATGCCAACCCTCCAGGAGTTGTCCAGGAGCTGTTTCTATTTCAGGTAGAAGGTGATGCTCTGAGCCCTGAAGATGCCCTGTTTGGCCCCTCAGGGTTTACTGCCTGTGGTCCCAGAAAGCTCTGCCTTTGAGGCTGCTTTTGGGGCTCCAAGAACTTTCTGCTTTCATTTTCTTTTCCCTTGAGCCCTTCTCCACATCATTTTTTCTTCTCTTTGCCATCTATCCCATGATGTGTCTCTCTCTCTCTGTTTCCTCTCCCTCTCCCCTTTCTCCCTGTGCCCCCCCCCTCCAGCCCCAGCTCCACCCTTTCCCTGAGTGTCCCAGTTAGGAAGGGAAGAGGTAACTACGTGCCAGCTAGTGCCTCCTTATCTAGTCACAGTCTGTTCCCCTAAGGGAATTTCTGGCCTGGGATTGTGTGTGTGTGTGTTTTATATGCTTTATTTTTATCATAGACAGTACACTGTGTCTTCAGTCCAGGAGTTTACACACTAGATAAGAGACAGGCAGATATACTACAACTGCTCCAGCCCCTGGAGTTATGTGCCTGAGATAGCACTGGGAATGTAACAGGTAAAGTGCTTCCAACCCCCACGTTCAGGCAGTGGATTTTTGTGTCAACAAACCCAGATCCAAGCAGAGATTTGGATGTTGATGTTCCTGCAGCCAGAGAATAAAGTCCACAGTGCTCCCTCCATCCCTGCTGCCCTCAGACCTGGCCTCCTATCTCCCCTATCCCACCCACTCCTCCTCCAGCTTCATTCTCACCCCTCTCTATCCATCTCCAATCTGGACATGCAGTGCGGTTCAGGGATCTCTTTGGACTCCTCCAAGAGGACAGCTAGATACCAAGGGGAATGGTGTGGAGGTGGAGGAAACAAGGCTGTCAATGGCTTCATGACAGCAAATGGTAACTCAAGTTGGGAAAGGGAATTCTAAGCCAGTGATGACTTGGTATTGAGAGCCAGGATCAGGTCATCTGTGCTCAGCACTGGTTAGGCCACACCTTGAGTCCTGTGTCCAGTTCTGGGCCCCTCAGTTTAGGAAAGATGTTGAGCTGCTGGAAGGTGTCCAGAGAAGGGCAACAAAGCTGGGGAGGGGTTTGGAACACAAGCCCTGTGAGGAGAGGCTGAGGGAGCTGGGGTTGCTTAGCCTGGAGAAGAGGAGGCTCAGAGGTGACCTGAAGGGAGGTTGTAGACAGGAGGGGGTTAGTCTCTTTTCCCAGGCAACCAGCACCAGAACAAGAGGACACAGTCTCAAGCTGTGCCAAAAGAAGTTCTTCACAGAAGGAGAGACTGGCCATTGGGATGTGCTGCCCAGGGAGGTGGTGGAGTCCCCATCCCTGGAGGTGTTTAGGAAGAGCCTGGATGAGGCACTTGGTGCCATGGGTTAGTTGATTAGATGGTGTTGGGTGATAGGTTGGACTTGACGATCTGAAAGGTGTCTTCCAACCTGGTTTCTCTTCTCTTCTCTTCTCTTCTCTTCTCTTCTCTTCTCTTCTCTTCTCTTCTCTTCTCTTCTCTTCTCTTCTCTTCTCTTCTTCTCTTCTTCTCTCTTCTCTTCTCTTCTCTTCTCTTCTCTTCTCTTCTCTTCTCTTCTCTTCTCTTCTCTTCTCTTCTCTTCTCTTCTCTTCTTCTCTTCTCTTCCACCTGTCTGTAAATCCAGTTGGCAGCTGGGCACCAGTGCTGTTCCCCAGGGCTCAGTTTTGGGACCAGTTCTCTTTTAAAGTCTTTACCAACACTCTAGACCCTCAGTCAGTTTGCAGCTGGCCCCAAGCTGGGCAGGAGTGCTGATCTGCTGGAGGGGCAGAAGGCTCTACAGAGGCATCTGGACAGGCTGGATCGATGGGCTGAGGGCAATGGTATGAGGTTCAATGAGGTCAAGTGACAGGTCCTGCACTTGGGTCACAACAACCCCATGACTCCTCCAGGCCTGGAAAGCTGCCCCTTGGAAAAGGACCTGGAGGTATTGGCCAACAGCTGGGTGAGCATGAGCTCTGAGGTCCCCCTCAGAGCCTTCTCTTTCCAGGCTGAACAACCCCAGCTCCTTCTGCCTGTGCTGATAGCAGGGCTGCTCCTGGAGAAAGTGGCCCTTTCCCTTGGGTGCAAGAGGAACTGAGGAATGAAAAGCCTTCTCCCTTCCCAGGTGAGCTACCTGCTTGAGGCTGGAGACCAAGGGTACCTCCTTAGCAAGGGCTTGCCAAGACTGGAATGGTCTGGAGCAACAAATGGCTGCAGGGAGTTTGGCTTGCCCATGTAAAAGACGTAGTGTTGGGCTTGGTAGACCCAAAGCAGCCCTCCCATGATCAAGTGTGGGCATGGAGCATGTGCTGAGGGGGTGCCAGAGTGAAAATGGAGCTGGTGTGCCTGGGACTTGGGAGAGAAATGCTGGAGCTACCTGGGGTGACCAGGTGTGGTGAATGCCACAGGTTCCTCTGAGCCAGCTAGATGGGACAGACAGAGAGACAGACAGACTTTGATTCTTGCTTTCTGCACACATACATCTGCTTTTCTGGCTCAGCTTTTGGCACAGCTGCTTGCTGCTGGGTGCCCAGCTTGGACATCAGGATGCTTTCAAGCTACAAACTGACTTCCCAGCGATGACTTTTACCACTCTTAAGCCTGGCCAAGCAGTCAGGAGGCAAGGCAGTGCTTCCCCCGGGTCCCTCAGCCTTCTCAAGCCTGCTGTGAGGTCCCAGCATGGCTTTGTAGCAGCTGCTGACCTGCATGCTGCAGGGCAGTCACTCCTCTTCTGTGCTTTATAGCTCTGGTAGTGTCAGAGCTGGCACATTGCTGAGGGTGAGCATCTCACAGGGGTTTGGGGAGCAGGTTATTCTGCTTCTCTCTAGCTTGTTGGTTGATTTGGGTGGGTCGTTGTTGTTGTTTTTTCAGGTCTACACAGCCAAGAGAAGGGCTGGGATGAGCTTCTTCCCTGTGTGCATGGTCCTGGATCCCTGCTGTGCCAGGCAAGCAATAATGGATTGCTGTCCTCAGTGAGGAGCACCCACACCAGCAGTGAACAGCAGTGAGCAGGAAGAGAGTGCACAGTGATCAATGAGGCATCAACCTCCTCTGTCCACTCCATCTGACTGTTTCTCCACTCTCTAAATCCATTTGCTGTGTTTGCAGTGATGGAAGAGAGCCCAAGGAGCATCACTGTGGCCTGCAATGCAGCACACTCCTGCAGGCTTCCAGGGAAAGGTGAACACTGAAATGGTTTCAATGCCATTGATCTTCTCTGGGCATGTTCAGTGTAGGACAAGGAGCAGTGGATGCAAGCTGCAGCACAGGAGCTTCCACCTCAACATAAGAAGAACTTCTTCACTGTGAGGGTCACAGAGCACTGGAGCAGGCTGCCCAGAGAGCTTGTGGAGTCTCCTTCTCTGGAGACTTTCAAGGCCCTGTCTGGATGCATTGCTGTGTGCCCTGAGCTGGATTGTGTGGTCCTGCTCTGGCAGGGGGGTTGGACTCCATGACCTCTTTGGGTCCCTTCTAACCCCTGACATCCTGTGATCATAATTCAGGCTTCCATGAAGCTTTCCAAGTCCTGGCTTTGTCCTGATTCAGGAAAGAGAAAAATCACCCAAAAAATCAAAAAATAAATTGAGAAAAAGAAATCTCTGACATTGTGCAAACTTCCACAGGCTTGGGAAACAGTCTCCCCCTTAGCACACTGCTTATTCACCAGGCATCAAGGCTCTTTGCCCTCTTGCTGTGCCTTGGAGCAATGCTCATGGAATCACAGAGTCATAGAATTGTTAGGGTTGGAAGGGACCTCAAGGCTCAGCCAGTTCCAAACCCCCTGCCATGGCCAGGGACACCTCACACCACAGCAGGTTGCTCACAGCCACATCCAGCCTGGCTGCAAACACCTCCAGAGATGAGACCACCTCCCTGGGCAGCCTGTGCCAGGCTCTCACCACCCTCATGGGCAACAACTTCTTCCTCACATCCAATCTCAATCTCCCCACTTCTAGTTTTGCTCCATCCCCCTGCTCCTATCCCTCCCTGACACCCTCCAAAGTCCCTCCCCAGCTTTCTTGGAGCCCCCTTCAGATACTGGAAGGCCACAATGAGGTCTCCTGGGAGCCTTCTCTTCTCCAGACTGAACAGCCCCAACTCCCTCAGTCTGTCCTCACAGCAGAGCAGCTCCAGCCCTCTGCTCATCCTCGTGGCCCTTCTCTGGACACCTTCCAGCCCCTCCAGAGCCTTCCTGTAACAGAGGCTCCAGAACTGGACACAGAGCTCCAGCTGTGGTATCCCCAGAGCAGAGCAGAGGGGGAGAATCCCCTCCCTGGCCCTGCTGGCTCTGCTTCTCTTGCTGCAGCCCAGGCTGGGATTGGCTCTCTGGGCTGCAAGTGCTCACCCACTCACTCACTCACACTCACCCAAGCAGAGCTGCAGCTCCTCCTGCCTCAGCACCCAGCTGCTAAGCAGGCTGAGACCTGAGTGACAAAAATAGGGCATGTTTTTTGGATGCCACTTGGGAAATGCTGAGTTCTACATGAGGCAGGAAGGTTGTCTCCAGGCTGATGCTGGTTTAAAAATACCATTGTATTTCGGGCTGGTGGCGTGCTGGGAAGAGACTCTTTCCAGTATTAATAAACCCTCCAAGGCTTCCTTAGGTTTTTGCAGGGATCTTAAGTGTCTTACATGAGGCCCTGAGAAGGCAGGCCCACCGGTCCACTGATGCAGCAGGGCTTGTTTCTTCCTGCAGCAAGCTTGGGATTGCTGCTAGCCAGCCCTTTGCATTTCAAAGCGCAGCCTCCCGAGCTCTTTGGCTTCACTAGGGCACAGCCACGTCCAGCAGCGCTGGCAGGAGCAGCTCTGTGGCTCACAAAACAGCTGGGAACAAGACCTTCAAATATTTGGAAAGCAATCATCACAGCATCTGGGTTTTGGCCAGTGTCTGAAGCATCCCTCGCTGCAGATCAGAATCAATAAAGAGGACCTGAACAGAACAGATTTCCTTGGAACCCCTCCTGCCTTCAGCAGGTTGCACACTGGTCCTGGGTTAAGCCAAAGCAGGGTTGTTTTCCCCTCCCTGGCACCACTGCAAGCCTCACATGGTGGCTGAGCATGACATGAGGTTGCTCTCACCCTTTCTATACAATTCAGAAGCCAGGATCTTCATTTCAGAGTTTCCAGACTCCATGAACCCTCTCAGAGCCATTTCTGAAGCTCTCCATGAAGGGTTTCAGTGCACATCTGAGAGGAAGATTCAGGTGGCTCTTACTGTTGTTCCTAATCCCTGGGCTTGTCCCTGCCTGCTTTTACGCTGTCACCTACCAAGAATCCATGCTGAGGTCAGGCTTCAGCTGGTGGCAGAAGGGAGGGAAATGGCTCCTAGTTCCCTCTTTCAGTTTTGCACCAGTTTGGGAACGCTGACTTCAGTGAAAAAGTTGTTTTGGTCAGTGTTCAAAGCTTCCTCAAGAGACAGAGCAGCAGACCCACACTGGTTAAAGTCACTTCTCCACCTTCATTTCTAGTGTCAGCCCCAAAAGAACTGCTCAGCTCCTCCCCCACAGGCCCTACCCCTGCTTTCTGACAAGTGAGAGGTAGTGTGGCTTTTCCCCCCTCTTTCATTTCCCCCCAGATCAATGAATCTGAGGATTTCTCTCTTCTTGTTGTTATGCAGTAACTAATAAACCCCTCACAGTCCAGAACCACATCAGAGCATTTCCTTTGTCTTTCTTTTCCTGAGGCTGAGGGTCCTAAATAGATGGCTGGAGAACAAACCCAGGTTTTAGTGCCAGTGAGTGTCACTGTGTGGATCCTGGGATGCTCCTCAGCAGGTTTCTTGGAGAACTGGGGCTGGTTCCAGGCATGGGTTTGCTGTGAGCAGCTTTGCTGGCTGCCCTTAGAATCACAGAATCCACCAGGTTGGAAAAGACCTCAGGAATCATCAAGTCCAACCTATGACCTAATACCTAACACCTCCTGACAACTGAACTATGGCTCCAAGTGCCACATCCAATCCCCTCTTGAACACCTCCAGGGATGGTGACTCCACCACCTCCCTGGGCAGCATATTCCAGTGGCCAATTCCTCTTTCTGGGAAGAACTTTCTCCTCACCTCCAGCCTAAACCTCCCCTGGCACAGCTTGAGACTGTGTCCTCTTGTTGTGGTGCTGCTTGCCTGGGAGAAGAGACCGACCCCCACCTGGCTACAACCTCCTTTGAGGTAGTTGTAGAGAGCAATAAGGTCTCCCCTGAGCCTCCTCTTCTCCAGGCTGGGCAACCCCAGCTCCCTCAGCCTCTCCTCACAGGGCTGTGCTCCAGACCTCTCCAGACCTCTCTCCAGCCTCATTGCCTGGACCTAAGACATGCTCCTCCTGCAGGCCCTGCTGAGAGGAGAACCAAAGTTGCTGCCAGCTGTGGAGCCCTTGGGCAGAGAGCCAGCATGAGAGCCCGGATCACAGCCACATGCCAACAAACCCTGCAAGAGCTGTAGGCTCCAAGCATGCCCATGGCAAAGGTGGCTCTCCTCCTGCAAAGAGTTTAGCCAGGGCCAACTTGCCCAAAGGAAAACCCAGACCTCAATGACTCAGACCTGAAAGCTGACTGGTTCTGCATAACCAGAGTACTCAGCTACCTCCCTAACCATTGCCCACCCTTATTAATGGTTAAACTCTCTCTTGGTCGTCACTTGCTGCTCCTGGCCGGTTCAAGCTATTTCAAGTGGGAGGGAGAGTGAAGAGCAGAGGGCAAGCAGCACCCAAGACCTGCTTGTACTCTTCAACCCCCTGTTAAAGAGCACCTCAGGTTACCTGGAAGTGGCATCTGCATCCTGGGAGGGGATGTTCATTGGCATTCAGAAGTGGGTGAATGAGCAGGGCCCTTGCCCTCCTCTGGAGGAGGTCCATCTGTAAAGTCACATCGCATCCTTCCCCCAGCTCCCCAGTATTTCAGAGCCTCTCTTTTCTGCTTGTTTACCTCCATGGTCTCCTGAGGACTTCCTCCAAGCTGAAGCCTGACCACCTTGCCCAAAGCCACCCAAAGCAGCCGGTGGATTGAGCACCGGCTCCGGGTTTGTCGGCACGGCGGGTGGGTCACCATGAAGTCCTTCTAGTGCACCTTGAATTGCACAACAGCCCTTTGGCCTGGGGCCTGCCCTTCTCCTTGCACAGGAGGGGGTGAAGCTGTGCCAGCTTCATGCCCTGGTGGGGCTGTGTGTACCCATAGGTGCCCATGCATGGCACGGCTAGAGTCGCGGGGCTGTTCCTTGGCCATGGGGCTGTGGACAGGTAACTGATGGCCCTGCTCAGCCACTGACATCTCAGCTCTTTACTGACCTGAAACTGCTGAGAGTGACAGATTTGCTGAACCATGATTCTTTCCTGTTGCAGTCAGATGTTCAACGAGGTTTAGGTTGAGTTCACTTCCTTACTGTCCCTCCTGCCCAGTGGCCATGACGTTAGGTTTGATGTTGTGCCTCATTGCTGCCTCATCAGCTTCTTCATCTCCCTGCAGAGGGAAATCGCAGTGGAGCATGGCTGGTTCCTTCCTTCAGCTCAGCTCTCTGCTCTTTCTTCCCCTGCAGCTGCTCAGCACCTTTCTCAGTACCTTCACCACAGTAGGAGAGGACCTCATCTCCAAGCCATGCTGGTTTAGGGGCTGGAGATCACAGAACGACAGAAACATTCAGGTTGGAAAAGACCCTCTCAGGATCACCAAGTCAAACCCAGAACCCTACTCTGCAAGGTTCAGCCCTAAACCATAGCCCCAAGCACCCCATCCAAACCACCTCGAAACACATCCAGGGTTGGTGACTCCACCACCTCCCTGGGCAGCACATTCCAGTGCCTGACCATTCTTGCTGGGGAAACTGTTTTCCTACTGTCCAGTCTAAACCTACCCAGTGGCAGCTTGAGGCCATTTTTAGGCTGGAGGTGAGAAGAAGGTTCTTCCCAGAAAGAGGAATTGGCCATTGGGATGTGCTGCCCAGGGAAGTGGTGGAGTCACCATCCCTGGAGGTGTTCAAAACAGGATTGGATGTGGCACTTGGAGCCATGGTTTGGTTAGTCATGAGGTACTGGATGACAGGTTGGACTTGATGATCTCTGAGGTCATTTCCAACCTTATTGATTCCATGATTACCTGAGAGAAGAGACCAGCACCAACCTGGGTGATGAGCACCTTTCTTCCAGCAGATCCCATCCGCCCTTCCCGCTCCCCATCTGCAGATCAGTGACCCAGAGCAACGCTCCCCCTTGGCTCTGGTACTCCTCCCCAGCCCAGGACGGGTCAGTTCAGCTGGGCAAGCATTTTTCTGACATCACTAATGGGAAGAAACAAAGACCTAGCAAATCAAAATACCACCAATGCCCAGTTGCCTCTTTATCTGTCTGTGCTTTATTTGCACAAGCTGAAGAACTTCATGGTGCCAGGAGGAATGCGATAGAAGTTCTTTGTCTCATAAATTATTTTGGCCCAGTCTTCCCCGGAGAGATAGGGCATGAGAGCAGGAGCTGGCAGCATGGGTTCTGCTCCCAGCTTTGGCACTGACCTGCTGCATGACCTTGGACAACTCACTTCACCTCCCTTGAGCTTCTGTTTCCCCTCCTCTCCTTTGTCTGCCTTGTTTATTTGGACTGTCAACTCCTAGAGAAAGGAATTCAGCCTCCCTGGCTGCTTGCAGCCTGCATAGCATGACGGGAGCCCGACCAGGCTTGCTCCTGGGAGGTACCACAGTAAAAAATTCATAGCAATGCCTGAAAACCAGCGTTTGCTAAACAATTGTATGGCAGCCTTCAATTATTAAGTGGCACACATGAATTAGGGAGGCATCTCTGGCGCTCCAGAGTGCTTGTCCGGGGGCAGCGACCGCTCTTTCTTTCCGTGGCCACACCAAGGGCTCTGTGCGTTTTGACATCATCTTCTCCCTGCCCCAGCTGCACAGTGGGAGGGGTGGGAAGCATCTGCTGGAGAAAGGAGGGAGTTTGTTGGAGGTAATGAAGAAAGCTCCTCTTGGAGTCCTCCCCTTGTGAACATCTGGACAGATAAGGGCTCTTCTGAGAAAGATTGGAAGAGCCAGGGAGGCCTCCTGGAAAGGGCAGGGAAATGCTCCACCTCGGAGCTGCTGCAGCACCAAGGGCAGGAAGGCTGAGAGAGGCTGTGGGGGCTGATAGAGACCCTGCCACACAGAGCTCAGGGATGCATGAAACCAAGGCCACCAGAAGCCTGTGGGGCAGATCATCTTTAGGGGACACTGCAAGGCTTGATTCCAGAATATTCCTCTGTCAGGCAGGTGCTGCAGCCCTGAAATATGACCGACCACATGGATGGTACTGAGAGGTGTAATAAAAGGTTTGCCAGAGCATTGGAGGCTCTGGGGGAGACTCCATGCTCTGCTTTTAAAATGTACTAAAGGTAATGGGTATATTAAGAAGAGTGTGGCCAGCAGCTCACTGGGGGCTCTCTTCCCCTCTACTCTGCCCTAGCGAGGGCACATCAGGAGTACTGGGTCTAGTTCTGGGCTTCCCAGTCCAAGAGAGACAGGGAACTCCTGGAGAAAGTCCAGTGGAGGCTACAAAGATGCTGAGGGGCCTGGAGCATCTCTGTGAGGAGGAAGGGCTGAGCCTGGAGAAGAGCAACCCCAGAGGGGTTCTGAGCAGTGCTCAGCAAGAGCTAAAGGGTAGGGGTGGGGCAAGAGGCTGAGGCCAGACTTTTCAGTGGTGCCCAATGACAGCACAAGGAGCAACAGACACAAGCTGGAAACTAGGAGGTTCCATCTGAACAGGAGGAGAAATTTCTTTTGCATGAAGCTGCTGGAGGCCTGGAGCAGGCTGCCCAGAGAGGTTGTGGAGTCTCCTCTGGAGAGATCCCAAACTCACCTGGGCATTGTGATGCTCTGAGTGATCCTGCTTTAGCAGGGCTGCTGGACTACATGATCTCCAGAGGTCCTTTCCAACCCCCATTGTGCTGGGATTCTGGAGTTCTATATGGCATGAGCTGGCCTGGCATTGGCTTCCTGAAGCCCCAGTGATGTGGGGGAGTCTGCTGGGAGCAGTGTGAAAAGCAGCTGCTGAAGTGATGGTTTCTGATTGATGGAGCAGGAGGGCAGACGCTACCTGCTGTTAAGAGGAGAAAGCTAAGCAAGCCATTAAGCCGTCAGCCAGAGGCCAGTGCAGGATTGTTCCCCCTCAGTGCTGCTTTCCAGTGCTTCACTCAATTCCCAACCGTTCTGAGCAAGCTCCTTCCCCAGCCTGCACACCCCTGGCCAGTCACTGCAGCAGCATCTCTGTGCTGTGAGTCCTTCCTGCTCCAGCACACCCGGGGAGCACACAAAGGGCTTCTGTCTGCAGGTGCATCAGGTGACATGAAGCGGGGACAGACACAGGAAGGATGATTTAAGAAGATCGACCTCATCTGGCCTTGATTCCCTTCTCCCCACCGCAGCAGGAGCTTAGGACAGGCAGATGAGGACAGGAGAGAGAGCAGTGCTCAAGTGCAGGGCAGGCAGCAGTGGGGATCCCCCGTGCACTGCCACGGAGGGTGTTCACACACCTGCGGTTTGCCACTGGATCCAGTCTGCTGCACACCATGAGGCCACCGCCGCGGAAAGCAGGCGAAGGGCAGCAGCTGCCTGTGCAGGAGGCACACAACAGGAGGAGGAGGAGGAGGAGGAAGAAGGAAAACCTGCTCCGGTTTTCAGAGCTGGCAGGTTGCTGCTGAGCAGCTTGCTCTCTTCCGTGGCGGTGGCTGCAGCTCACAGCCCACTGCAGACATGCAGTTGCCAGGGTCTGAAGGGCGAAATTCCAGTGTCTCAGTCTCCAAATTCCTCAAGTAAGTCCCTCCAATTTCTGTGTTTTCATAAAGACATGGCCTGCTGCCGGCTGACCTGGAAGAGGCAGCACACTGCTTTGTCAGCACACTTGCCTGGCTGCAGAAGCTAAGGACCAAACTGTCTTATTAATCATTTAAAAACTGGGGAGAGGGAGGAAAAATAATAAAATAAAAAGGAGCAGTTCTGGCTAATTGTAGGGGGGGGGGGGGGAAATGAGGTCAGAGTTCATTTTTTCCCCTCTCTGCTGCTGCTGCTTCACAGTTCACTGGCTGACAAGGAAAGCAAGATAACAAGAGGCTGGAGGTAGTTCAGGGACCAACCTCCCTCTCCCGAGGAGGAGCAGTGGGGGGGGTTCAGGTTTCTGACATGGATGGAGAGGCAGCTCCGCTGGCTGCCGAGCCACAGCACTTGCTGGAGGGGATGCTGTGAGCCGCTCCAGCAGGGAGAGAAGGGGTTTGGCCCCGGCACATGTAGAGCAAGGGGGAGGGTGGGGGTGGGTGGGTGGAGAACTGGCCCATTTTTCACCATCCCATAAACGAACTGAGATCAGTGCTGCTCACAGGGGAGCCTGAGCCGGGAGGGCTCAGGAAGCCTCCCGTCACCAGCAGCCGTGCAGGAATTCAAGCGGATGCATTTGATTCCAGCTCAGCCTCGGGCTTTAGCCACCCTCTGGGGGTTGCTTTGGTTGGTTGGGGTTGGGGATTTTTTTTTTTGTTTCTCTTTAATTTAACCTCCTTGCAGACGTGTGGGTTGGTAGGAGAGCAGGGCGCTGGTGCTCCTTCCCGCTCCGAGGCAGGGGCGCCCCCGCGGCGCAGCCTTGCCAAACCGCCCTGCCCTCCCTCCATCCCCTACGGCCGCTCCCGCTAGGAGCAGCCACTGCTGGAGTAACCGAGACCTCCTCGGGAGCGTGAGATCCAGAACCATTCATTTTATGGGGCCCTCCTGCAAGAGCAAGGGATTTGTTGCCCTGGCTCCTGCTGGGGGAAGCGCTTCCCTCAGCCAGAATGTGAAACACAATCCAGCGCAGGCTCTGACATTCAAGCTGGGTTATTTGAGGAGAGTTCCTTACACGGGGCCTAAGCAGCACAATCCCAGCAGCAATTACGAGGCCTCCTTGCACCGTTCCCACCAGCTAAAAGCTAAGTCTAGCCTGAGATCATAGAGCCAACGCTCAGTGGCTGGGTTTAGGGGGTGTAGAGGGAGGAAGAGGGGGTCAGAAGAAGGAAGTGTGGCCATGGGATGGTTGATTAGTGAAGATCTGAGTGCTGGATGGCATACTCTAGGATGGGATGTTTGCTTCTGCAAGCACTGGCAGGTGGCTTGGGACCTCCTTCAGCAGTAGCAGCCGTGGTATTTCTCGTGTTAATGCCGGTGTTAAGCTTTCTGCTGCAGAAAACGAAGCCCTGGCTCAACCTCCTAAGTCAACAACATAACCTGCACCAAAAATCACTAGAGTTGTGTCAACAAGGCAGGAGAGTTTCAAGAGGATGTGAGCAAATACTGCCAGCAAAATGTCACAGGGATAATGTCAAGGTTGCTTCAAGCAACGGGACCTGGCTGACTCTGGATACACGCGGGTGGCATACCATCCCTTCCTGATGTCCTTACCGAGTACAACATTTATGGCTGCAGGCTGGTGCTGGGTTTGAAGTCATTTCCACTGTGATTTCAGTCCAGAAGTGAGGGATTCAACATCAAGAATCCTCTGCTGATCCTGCCTCACTTCAGCCACCTCCAGAGTAGGTCTGCAAAGATGAGCTCAGGCAGGGTAATTCCTAATTGCTTTTGCCATGGAAGTCAGCCACAGAGCCACACAGAGCAGTGAGGGTAGGAAGTGACCTCTGGAGATCATTGAGTCCAAGCTCCCTGCCAAAGCAGAATCACCTAGGGCAAGCCACACAGGAACATGCCCAGGTGGGGTTTGAAAGAAAAGAGTATTAAACTCCACAGCCTCTCGGGGCAGCCTGCTCCAGGGCTCCAACACCCTCACAGCAAAGAACTTTTTTCTCCTGTTCAGATGGAGGCTCAGTGGGTTCCACTTTGTGTCTTTTGCCTCTCATCCTATCACAGAGCACTACTGGAAAGAGTCTGGTCCCTTCTTCCTGACACTTCTCCTTCAGGTATTTGTAAACACTAAGATCCTCTCTTAGTCTTCTCTTCTCCAGGCTAACCAGCCCCAGGTCTCCCAGCCTTTCCTCCCAGGAGAGGTGTTGCAGCCCCTTAACCATCCTCACAGCCTCCATTGCCCTTTCTCTTGTATTTCCCTGTCGCTCTTGAGCTGGGGAGCCCAGAGCTGGACACAACACCCCAGATGTGCTCTCACAGAATCATTCAGGTTGGAAAAGACCCTCAGCATCACCATGTCCAACCCAGAACCCTACTCTACAAGGTTCACCCCTAAACCACATCCCCAAGCACCACAGCCAAACCACCTTTAAACACATCCATGGTCGGTGACTCAATCACCTCCCTGGGCAGCACATTCCAATGTCTGACCACTCCTGCCATGAGAAAATGCTTCCTAATGTCCAGTCTAAACCTACCCAGTGGTAGCTTGAGGCTGTTCCCTCTTGTTCTATCACTAATTACTTGGGAGAAGGAGACCACTAGAGCAGAGCAGGAGGAAATCATCAAGTCCAAGCCCCCTGCCAAAAGCAGGAGACCTTCAGGAGACCTTCAGGTTGCCCAGGATGTCTGGTAGGATTTTGAAAGCCTCCAGAGGAGACTCCACAACCTCTCTGGGTAGTCTGTTCAATAATGACTCACAGAATCATAGAATCAACCAGGTTGGAAAAGACCTCAGAGATCATCAAGTCCAACCTATGACCTAATACCTAACACCTCCTGACAACTGAACCCTGGCTCCAAGTGCCACATCCAAACCTTTTTTGAACAGCTCCAGGGATGGGGACTCCACCACCTCCCTGGGCAGCACAGCCCAATGGCCAATTCCTCTTTCTGGGAAGAAATTTCTCCTCACCTCCAGCCTAAACCTCCCCTGGCACAGCTTGAGACTGTGTCCTCTTGTTCTGGTGCTGCTTGCCTGGGAGAAGAGACCAACCCCCACCTGGCTACAACCTCCCTTCAGAGAGGTAGAGAGCAAGAAGGTCTCTCCTGAGCCTCCTCTTCTCCAGGCTAAGCAACCCCAGCTCCCTCAGCCTCTCCTCCCAGGGCTGTGCTCCAGACCCCTCCCCAGCTTCACTGCCCTTCTCTGGGCACACTCAAGTATCTCAATGCCCTTCTTAAACTGAGGGGCCCAGACCTGGACACAGGACTCAAGGTGTGACCTAAGCAGTGCCGAGCACAGGGCAGAATGCCTTCCCTGCTCCCGCTGGCCACGCTGTTCCTGATGCCATTGCATTTAGAGCTGGAGAAGAAGGAGGAGGAAAACAGCCTTGTTTTCAACAAGCCAGGGGCTCTTCCTCCGTTGCTCAACTGCCCGTTTGCACAAGGCTCTCTGGCCCTGGAGGAGCCCTTTCCCTGGAGGGTAGCCTCGACACGGGGAGGCGAGGCCGTGCTGGAAGGTAGCCTGAGGATAACAGGCGTTATAAAGAGGAATTTTTTTCCCTGCTGTTTTTGTTTGCTTTACCACAGCGGCTCAGAGGAGCTGGCCAAGAGCCCCACACAGCAGGTGCTGCCTGGGAATGCAAGGGGAGCAGAATTCCAGCTAAATGGGAGCATTATTTGACACCGCCGCCTTTCGCAACTTTTTCTTTTGTTTCAGACAAACTCCGACCACCCCCCCCCCCCCCCCCCGCCCCGGGGCTTTGCGGTCACAGCCGAGTTGGACTCTTCTGCAGGGGAGGAAAGGGAAGTAGTAAGGGTGTCCCCAAACATGCCAAAGACTTGGGTGACAGAGACCAAGCCTTCTGGAAACAATACTGCTGGGTTCCCACAGAAGGAGCAAGAGGGCCAAGAGGAAAAATGAACAATCCCCTTTGGCTCCCTCCTTGCAGTTTTGCATCTTCTCTCTTGCTCTCTCTCTGTTTTTTTTTTCCTTTTCAGTTTTTCCCCTCTGCTAATGAAGAGGAGCCTGAGCCTGCACACCCACTCCAAGATGCTTTTGCCATTCCAAGACCTCTGAGCCTAGATCCGCAGCAGTGGGATGCAGCTCTGCCTGGCTTGGTTGTTTCCCTCCCGTGGCTGTTCCAAGACTGAAAGAGACACTAAGCATGGCCAGGGGTAACCAGGCTTAGTCCTTTCTTCACCAGAGCCTTCTCCTGGGGCTCAGACCTTCAGCTCCTCTTATTTTCTCTTGTATCTCAGCTGAGACCTCAGGCTGTCCAGCCTGGAGAAGAGCAGACTGAGAAGGATCTGATCAATTCTGATCAACAGCTAAAGGGTAAGGGGCAAGAGGATGGGGCCAGACTCTTTTCAGAGATGCCCAGCAATAAGACAAGTGGCATGGGTACAAACTGGAACCCAGGAGGTTCCATCTGAACAGGAGGAGAGAGTCTAATGGAGGCTACAAAGATGCTTGAGGGGCCTGGAGCATCTCTGTGAGGGGGAAATGCTGAGAGCCCTGGGGCTCTGGAGAAGAGCCGCCTGAGAGGGGATCTGCTCAATGCTCAGCAAGAGCTAAAGAGTGGAGACAAGAGGCTGGGGCCAGACTCCTGTCAGTAGTGCCCAGTGACAGGAAAAGGATCAACCCAGAGGGTCCATCTGAACAGAAGGAAAATCTCCTTTGCTGTGAGGGTGCTGGAGCCCTGGAGCAGGCTGCCCAGAGCGGCTGTGGAGTCTCTTCTCTGGAGAGATTCCAGCTCCCCCTGGGCATTGTGATCCAGACCAATCTGCTGTGGGTGGCCCTGCTTTAGCAGAGGGGTTGGACTGGATGATCCCCAAAATTTCCTCCCAAGCCCCACCATGCTGGGAATCTCACCTGCAGATCTGGCAGGTGCTGTGTGGGAAATGCATATCAGCATCATGGGATGTGCAGCTACCTCGGAAGTGAAGGATAGGAGTACACAGAAAGAAGAAGGCCAGAATCTTCCAGAAGTAAGAGGCACCAGCATGGTTAGGGTTGGAAGGGACCTCTGGAGAGCATCTTGTCCAAATTCCCTTGCTAAAGCAGGGTCACCCACAGCAGCTTGCTCAGGAGCACAATGGCTGGGGGGGGTTGGAATCTCTCCAGAGAAGGAGGCTCCCCAGCCCCTCTGGGCAGCCTCTCCAGAGAACCTCTCCTGCTCCAGGGCTCCAGCACCCTCACAGCAAAGAATTGTTTTCCTTCTGTTCAGATGGAACATAAGGGATGGAACAAACTGGGTTCTAGTTTGTACCCACTGCCCCTTGTCCTGTCACTGGACACCACTGAAGAGTCTGGCCCCTCACAGGTCCTTTAGCTCTTGCTGAGCACTGATCAGATCCCCTCTCAAGCTGCTCTTCTCCAGGCCAAGCAGCCCCAGGTCCCTCAGCCTTTCCTCCTCACAGGGATGCTCCACCTCCTTCCCAGAAGCCTAGGAACGTGCAGCGGTTGGCCATCCCTGCAGCACTCAGGGGTGCGTGTCCCCTCATCATCCTCCAGCAAAGGGACAGCATTCGTGTTTGCTCCCTGCCAGCTGGGGTCAGGCTCGCTGATGGAGCCCCAGGGAGCTTCCCCAGGGCTGGTACTATTAATATTAATGACTTTCTTCCTCTTCCACACTCTGTGGTCGCTGGGGAGCCGACGGACCTCCAGCCTGGATGCTTTTAGGCCGCGCTGTAGGAGACACAACCGCATTCCTTAGCTCTAAATCTTTACAGTCATGCACCAGCTCTCCAAAACAAGTTGTGAGCATGGCTTGCAGCTAGATGGGTGACGTGGCTCTTCATGCCCAGGGGCAAAAGCTGGAAGTATTAGCAGCAGGGAGGTGAGGTGGTACCCACATTCCTGCCCCTAACGTCAGCAGCCTTTCTGCCTGCCTGCCGGCCCGTGGCTGTCGCATTCCTCGGCCCCAAAGAGCAGCTTTGCCTCCTGAATGTCACGCTCTGCACAGGGTGGAGAAGCCCATGTGAGACAATCCTCTGGTTCTCCCCTGCTCTCCCCTGCTATTTATTAAGTACACTAAAAATAATGAAAACCAATGACATTTGGATGGAAGGGAGAGAGAAGCAGAGCGTTCTGCAAATGAAATGAGCCTCCCTTCAGAAGGCCATTGGCGTGGCATTAACATTCTGCCCACTCGGAAAGAGGAAGGAAAGAGAGTGCTGAACAAAACTTAAAAGCTTCTGGTGTCATTTGGCAGTGGTGAGAGAAGTCTGCCCTTGACAAACAGACAGAAGGACAAACCACAGCAATGATCGAGTACTTCAGGATCAGGAGTCACGGAAAATGAGTGGCTCTGGAGTCCTCGGCCAAGGAGAGGCAGGGACCTGGCGGAGCACGGCCAGAGGGGCCACAGAAATGATGGGAGGGCTGAAAGCCCTCTGTGAGGCCAGGCTGAGAGAGTTGGACTTGTTCAGCCTGGAGAAGAGAAGGCTCCAGGAGACCTTCTGGTGGCCTTTCAGTGCTTGAATGGGCCACTCAAAAGCCTGGGGACAGACACTTGAGCAAGTCCTGTTGTGACAAGACAAGGGGTGATGGTTTAAAGTAAAAGAGGGAGATTCAGACTGGAGAGAAGGAAGAAATGTTTCACAGTGGTGAGACCCTGTCCCAGGTTGCCCAAAGAGGTGAGAGATGTCCCATACCTGATACCATTCCAGGTCAAGTTGTCTGGGGTCCGGAGCAACATGCTGTAGCGGCAGATGTCCCTGCTGACTGCAGGGAGGTTGCTCTAGACGGCCTTTAAAGGTCCCTTTCCAGCCAAACAACTCTGTGATTCCACTGAAAGAATGAAAAGTCTGCAGAGGAAGGTAGAACAACGAATGTCACAGCTGGTAAATAGGAGCTGCCAGCATGAATCACAGAGCTAGCTCCATCCCCATGTCAGAGGGGTATGGGGGGGGGGGGGGGGGGGGGAGAAAAACAACTTACAAAGCTTCTGTGCAGGGAGATGGGCGAGGTGTGCAGAAGCCCCTTGACAAGGCAGGTCACAGCCCTGGTTTCAGCAAGAAACATCAACTTGCTTTTTGCATCAGCCACTCAAATTCCTGTTCATTTTGTTCCCCCCAAATGGCAGCATCTTGAGTGACATTTTGTTAAACCTCCCAAGTGCATTTTCTCTTTATTATTTAAGAACAGCCCAGGAGGCAAGCAGCACTGCAAAAAGCTTTGAAATAGAATCATAGATGTGTGGGGGCTGGAAGGGGCCTCAAGGATCAGCCAGTTCCAAACCCCCCTGCCATGGGCACGGACACCTCACACTCCAGCAGGTTGCTCACAGTCACATCCAGCCTGGCTGCAAACACCTCCAGGCAGGAGGCTTCCACCACCTCCCTGGGCAACCTGTGCCAGGCTCTCACCACCCTCATGGGGAACAACTTCTTCCTCACATCCAATCTCAATCTCCCCATTCCTAGTTTTGCTCCATCCCCCCAGTCCTATCCCTCCCTGACACCCTCAAAAGTCCCTCCCCAGCTTTCTTGCAGCCTCCTTCAGATCCTGGAAGGCCACAATGAGGTCTCCTGGGAGCCTTCTCCAGACTGAACAGCTCCAACTCCCTCAGTCTGTCCTCACAGCAGAGCAGCTCCAGCCCTCTGCTCCTCCTCGTGGCCCTTCTCTGGACACCTTCCAGCACCTCCAGAGCCTTTCTGTAACAGAGGCTCCAGAACTGGACACAGAGCTCCAGCTGTGGTCTGCCCAGAGCAGAGCAGAGGGGAGAATCCCCTCCCTGGCCCTGCTGGCTCTGCTTCTCTTGCTGCAGCCCAGGCTGGGATTGGCTCTCTGGGCTGCAAGTGCTCACTGCTGGCTCCTGTTGAGCTTCTCATCCCCCAGCACCCCCAGCTCCTTTTCTTCAGGGCTGCTCTCAAGCCAGTTGCTGCCCAGCCCATATCAGTGCCTGGGCTTGCCCTGACCCAGCTGCAGGACCTGGGTGGGGGCAATCCCAGGCAATAGCCAAATCTGCAGTGAAGTTGACTCAGAAATTCTTCTGGTACATCAGCTTTTTTTGCCCAGGTGTCAGGCAACAAACCCCAGCTCCAGTGTCGGAAGACTCTCCCATGCCAGGCAACGCTGCTCAGCTACCAAGAGGAAGAAGGAGGAAAGCTGATGGCTGGAGGTGAAGCCAAACAACAGAGGATTGGAAATGAGGCCCATTTTTTAATTAATGTAAATGTCAAGTGAAGTGATCAGTCTCCAACTTGCCATGTTGGCATGTTCCCATCTCTTGGTATGTCTGGAGCTGGGAGATGCAGCAAAGCTCCTGGGCTCGGCGCTGGGCTCATGGGCTGCAACTTGAATGTCTCTGCAATATAGGAAGTCACACCAGATGTTCTCATGGTGCCTTCTGGCCTTAAACCCCTGTGAATGTATGAATGAGCCTCCCTGAATCTGTGAAATCCCAAGTCCTGAGAATACAACCATATGAGCAGAGTTACATTCCTGGCCCCCAGCTCAGAAGGAAGATATTGAATGTGCATTGTTGTGATAAATCAAAGAAGCAGCTCCATCGGAGCTGCAATAAAAGTTGACTGTAGATCTTTGTGCAGAGCTTGGTCATGTGAGGACAAGGTTCAGGGAAGCATTTCTCAACATCTGAAATGATTGCTTTAGGGAGCAGCCCCCTTCCAAGCACTGTGGTGGAGATCCTTCTCCGGACTCGGTCCCTCAATGCCACACAGGAGCTGGTTTGACAAGTGACGATCAATGAGGCACTGAACGCTGCTGACCACAGTGTAATTGAGATGAGCCTCCCTGCCACGAAAACCAGCAGTGAGACATTCAAGTCAAGAGAAAAGGGTTTTGTTTTGGTGGCCTTCCTTAAGGGGAAGCTTGTCAAAACTGAGGAAATTGAAATCCACAGTCAGCAAGAAAGCTACTTAGCCGTGGTGCAAGCATAGTCACGACGTGCATCCACCCTCTCTCCCCTCTGAAAAAGGAAGAGCAGAAGCCACAACAGCAAAACACAAAAGAATGATGATGCTTTGGTATCACTTAATAGCACAACTTCTAACTCATTGCATTTGTTTGGGGAGGAAGTCCTCTGAGGGCTCCAGAACTGGATTCAGGAGACATGACTGTGAGTCTCACCACGAGATGCCTTCTTGCCAAGCTCTGAGCTTCTCAGGTTCCTGCCCTCACCATTTCTCTCAGCTATGTCTCTGGCTGGAGAAGACATGGGAGTGGGCAGGAGCTGCCTGGGACCCTCATCAGCACAGTATGGGGTGATTCTAAGAGGCATAGCTGGCCACTGTGGTGGAATCATAGAGCCATTAAGGTTGGAAACAACCTCTAAGATCAAGTCCAACGCTAGCACCAACACTATACTACCATGTCCTGAAATACCCAATCTGCACATTTTAAACACCCCCAGGGATGGTGACTTCCCTAGGAAGATTATTCCAATGCCTGACCACACTTTCAGTAAAGAAATTTTTCCTCATGTCCACCAAAACCTCACCTGAGGTTTCCTCTTGTCCTATTGCGAGTTACTTGAGAGAAGAGATCAATCTCCACCTGGCTCCAGCCTCCTCTGAGGGAGCTGTAATAGAGAGCAATAAGGTCTGCCCCAGGCTTCTCTTTTCCAGACTCTTTCAGCCACTCCTCATAAGACATGTTCATAGAATCACAGAACCAACCAGGTTAGAAAAGACCTCAGGGATTCTCAAGTCCAACCTATTACCTAACATCTCCTGACAACTAAACAACTAAACCATGGCTCCAAGTGCCACATCCAGTCCTTTTCTGCACACCTCCAGTGATGGTGACTCCACCACCTCCCTGGGCAGCACATCCCAATGGCCAATTACTCTTTCTGGGAAGAACTTTCTACTCACCTCCAGCCTAAACTTCCCCTGGCACATCAAGGTTGGAGAAGACCTCTAAGATCATCAAGTCCAACCTTCTACTGAACACCTCATGACCACTAGACCATGTCCCATGTTCTCCAGACCCCTCACCTCCTTTCTCCATGCATGAGGGTCCTGGTGTCACAGAATCACAGGTTATATCTGGTTGAAAGAGACCTCAAAGAGCATCCAGTCCAACCTTTGACCCAGCACTAGAGGGTCAACACTAAACCGTGTCCCTAAGCACCAGGTCCACACATCACTTGAACAGGTGTTCAAGAGGGGACTGGATGTGGCACTTGGTGCCATGGTCTAGTAGTCATGAGGTCTTGGGTGACAGGTTGGACTTGATGATCTTTGAGGTCTTTTCCAATCTCGTTGATTCTATGATTCTATGAACACCTCCAGGGATGGCGACTCCGCCACCACCTTGGGCAGCCCATTGCAACACTTGCTAACCCTTTCAGTGAAGGAATATTTCCTGATATCCAGACTAAACCTCCTCTGGTGCAGCTTGTAACCATCAAGGGGAAGGTGTTCCAGGTAGCTGCAGAGAGCCTTGCCCAAGGAGCACGTTCAGACAGCAAACCTTCCGGACACGGACACCTCCTCTGAACGACACGGGCAGGACACGCACAGAACCCAGCCCCAGCCCCAACCCCAACCCTGTGCTGCCAGCTTGCTCCTCATTATGTAACACCAAGCCACATGTGTCGTGCCAAGCAGTGTCTGCCATCTGCAGAGGGCCCCGGCTGATGCTCTAACGTCGCCCCCAATGTCACGCAACGCTGGGCGAAGCGGCGAGCGTGGCGAGATCACCAAGCAATACATAATGCCAATGACAGTGGAACTAATGCAGAGGAGATTCACCCTTGCATTATTCAACACTTCCAATTGCTGCCTGCCCTAAGTGGCTACATGATGTAATAATACATAAATAAGGTAATGAAGGGGTTATTTATAGCCCTCCTCGGTGTTACCGGCCCCAGCAGTAATGGAGCTTTCCCACGCTATGTTCATTGACCTCGGCAGGGCAGCCCACTTTGCAAGGGCTTGTGTCAAAAGAGGGCTTGAGCCAATGCTTGGTGGCAGAGACAGGTGAGTGGGTAATGCAGCAGGAAAAGGAATGGGGTTTAAATGCAGGAGTAAAAGGCAGCAGCAAAAGGGAAGGTGAGGAGAGGACATGCCTCACGTGGGAAGGAAAACTCAATAGGTTCAAGTGGCTCGAAAGCAGGCAGCTGCTTGGCAGCATGGGGACCAGGAGCTTCCTTAGGGAAGAGAAGCACACAATCATAGAATAGAATAGAATAGAATAGAATAGAATAGAATAGAATAGAATAGAATAGAATAGAATAGAATAGAATAGAATAGAATAGAATAGAATAAGGTTGGAAAAGGCCTTTGAGATCATCAAGTCCAGCCTATCACCCAGCACCATCTAATCAACTAAACCATTGCTCCAAGTGCCTCATCCAGGCTCTTCCTAAACACCTCCAGTGATGGTGACTCCACCACCTCCCTGGGCAGCACATCCCAATGGTCAATTGTTCTTTCTGGGAAGAACTTCTTCCTGACATCCAGCCTAAACCCCCTGGCATAGCTTGAGACTGTGTCCTCTTGTTCTGGTGCTGCTTGCCTGGGAGAAGAGACCAACCCCCACCTGGCTACAACCTCCCTTCAGGGAGTTGTAGAGAGCAAGAAGGTCTCCTCTGAGCCTCCTCTTCTCCAGGCTAAGCAACCCCAGCTCCCTCAGCCTCTCCTCCCAGGGCTGTGCTCCAGACCCCTCCCCAGCTTTGTTGCCTTCTCTGGACACATAGAACCATGGAATTGTAAAATCATAACATCACAGAATCACAGAAACAGCATCAGAGCATCACATAATTGTGTGGGTTGGAAAAGACCTCTAAGATCAAGGAGCTCAACCATTAACCTAACACCACCATAGCCATTAAACCATGTCCCAAAGTGCCATATTCACACTTAGAGTCATAGAACTGTTTTGGTTGGAGAAGACCAAAAGGGGAGGGGGGGGGGGGCAGAGGAGGGAGAGGGCTTGGACCAGATGACCTTGAAAGGTCCCTTCCAACCCAAAGGCATACAGGGAAAATGTCAACATTCTTCCATGCAGTTTGTGACTTCCCCACTCATCTTCCCTGTGATTTGCCACTCTGAGAGCATAAACCCCCTGTGTATCCACGTGGGCATCTGGCGTGAAGCAGAACAAGGAACAGGGCACTGAGGAAGAGTAACAGCATCAGGGGCTGTGCCTTCCTCCACCACACTGGCACGCTGCCAGCAAGTGCAAGAAGCTGCCTTTTTTACCCTGTTTCACAACAACCAGAGCAGTGCTGTAAACAGCATTCATCAGGCAGGGAGCTTCACTCAGAAGGGGCTGGACACTAGAAAAATGCCATTGACAAGTCCTCCCTCAAACGAAACCATGAGTTTGTTTTGGCACTGACAGCAATTCTCCTAGGGATGGCTTCTGGCAAGGGAGCAGGCAGGTACAACCACAGTTGCTTCACTAGTCAGAGGACGGGGATGTTGCAGTTCCCCATGTGAACATGAACTGTTGGACAAAGGCTTCTGCGAAGCCATGGCCACAGAATCATGGAATTATTAGAGCTGGAAAAGACCCCTAAGGTCATCCAGTCCAACCATCAACCCAACACTGCCTTGGCCACTAAACCATGCCCTAAAGTGCCATGGCCACACATTTCCCATGGTTCAGTAGTCATGAGGTCTTGGCTGACAGATTGGACTTGATGATCCTTGAGGCCTTTTCCAACCTCATTGATTCTATGATTCTGAACATCTCCAGGGGTGGTGACTCCAGCATCTCCTGGGCAGCCTGTTCCAGTCCTTGACCAGTCTTGCAGCAAAACATTTTTTCTCAACATCCAACCTAAACCTCTCCTGGTGCAACCTCAGGCCAGGCCATCTCCTCTCATCCTATCACTTGTTACCTGACAGAAGGGACCCACATCCACCTCACTCCAACCTCCTTTGGAGGAGTTCTAGAGAACAATAAGGTCTCCCCTCAGCTGCCTCTTCTCCAGACTGAACAATCCCAGCTTATCATAGAATTGTTAGGGTTGGAAGTGACCTCAGGGATCATCCTGTTCCAACCTGCCTGCCGTGGGCAGGGGCACCTGACACTAGATCAGGCTGCTCAGAGCTTCCTCACCTGCTCCTCATCAGCCATGTTCTCCGTGTTCACGCAGATCTGTGCGGCAAGGAAGTCACATACCTGGTTTTGAGGGCTTCTTGCAGCTCCAGGACTCCTTGAATGGAAGAAGAGAAGCTCTGCCATATGACAGAGGCAAGCAGGGCCACACGCAGGAGCTCAGCCAGAGGAGCAGAAATGGAAGAAAAACAAATCAAGAGAGTAAATAGCAAACAGCTGAGCTGCACTCAGGCTGCAACCCAACACCTGAGCAGCGGCTGAGGAACCATCCACTGAACAGCAGCAGGCCAAACACATCTGCAGAGCTCCTGCAGCATTCTCAAACAGCGGCCTGGGTTCAACAGGACTTACTCAGAGCAGTTCAGACAATTAAAATTAGGCGAGGGTGTGAATATCTGACTGGCAGAGGTCCAGGGGATGAGACCATGAGGCTATGGTTGTGTGGCTAATTGAGCCTGGTGAGTAGGCGTCCAGCTATGTTGCCGCCAGCACCAGCGTGTGGAGAGGATGGACTGGGGCTGCTTACAGAATTAAGCAGGTTGGAAAAGACCTTGGAGATCATCAAGCCTATCACCCAACCCCGTCTAATCGACTAAACCATGGCACTAAGTGCTGGAAGAATGAAGGATGGGAGCTGAAGGGAAGAGCAATGGCAGTGCTGAGCGGACTGAACACCCAGGTGGGCTCAATAGGCGGCATCAAGAACAGGGGCTCAAAGGCAGGTGTCCCCTCGGGCCCTGCCCCTCAGCTTCCAAATGCTTCTCCTGATGGGGGCTGGAGGCTTAACCGTGTGCTGGCTGCAGCCGACGCCTCCGCATATGAAAGCAATTGCCATGGCTGGAAGGGCTTTGGGTTCTGCTTTGTTTGCCTTGTTCATTTCCTACAAATGCAATTACCAAGGGATGAATTAAATTAGGTTGTAACCTTCTTTTGAACATCTCTTCTGGTTCCTTTTCCTCCAGCTTCTCTGAGAGGCCAGTGTTTACAGTTAAGAGTACGACTTGGCAGCAGTACAGTCAGGAGTGAGCAAGGCATACCACAAACAAAACCATTAAGACCATTTAGCAGATTTTTGCAGAAGACAATCAAGTGTTACAGGGCTAATTTCCCACTCGGTCATCGTCATCTTATGTCAACATTAACACCACTGACTTCAGCCAAGCCCTACAGGCACAAAGCTTGTGTGATGGGGTGGAAAAGTGGCCCGGTTTAGGACGATGCAGCGTGCATTGTTCAAAAGACGTGTGAAACCCAAGAGCCTGTGAGTGCCCTGAAGTCTCCTCTCAATGCTTAGCAATAGCTAAAGGGTGGGGGACATGAGGACGGGACAAGAATCTTCTCAGTGGTGGCCAGTGGTAGGACAATGGGCACAAACTGGAACCCAGGAGGTTCTGTCTGGACAGGAAGGGAAAACTTTGCTCTGAGGGTGCTGGAGCCCCGGAGCAGGCTGCCCGGGGAGGCTGCGGAGTCTCCTCCTCTGGAGAGATTGCAAACCCACCTGGAGATTGCGATCTTGGGCAACCTGCTCTGGATGACCCTGCTTTAGCACTTGAGGGTGGCTAGATGATCTTCAGAAGTCTCTTCCAACCCTCATCATCCTGGGATTCCATGGAATACTGAAATGCAGCCCTTTACCCGCTGAAATCAGTGGTGGAGCATCCATGTGCTGGGAGAGGCTGGAAGCAGGTGTCCCTTCCTGCCACTGGGATGACAGAGCCACCAGCAATGCACTTTTTTTTTGGCCTGGATGCATAGCCTAGGACAGGAGGAATGCTCAGGAGAATGGGGAGAGAACTAGGGAAAAAGGTGTGACTTCCTCCCTACACACATCCAGCCACCGATATCTCCTTATTTCCTATTACTTTCTATTACTTCATCTTCAGAGGAAGACTGAAACTACTCCTGGCAGACCTTGGAACTATCAGGACAAAAAGAAACTACCTCAAGTGGCACCAGGGGAGGTTTAGGTTGGGTATTAGAAGAAACTTCTTCACTGAAAGGGTTTTCAAAGACTGGAACAGGTTGCCCAGGGAGGTGGTTGAATCCCCACCCCTGGGGGTGTTTAAAAGAGGCAGATGTGGTGCTGAGGGAAATGGTTGAGCACCAGAACTGGAAGAGTTAGAGAATGGTTGGACTGGATGATCTTAAAGGCTTGTTTCCAACCAACATGATTCATAGAATCACAGAATCAACCAGGTTGGAAAAGACCTCAGGGATCATCAAGTCCAACCTATTGCCTCATACCTAACACCTCCTGACAACTAAACCATGGCTCCAAGTGCCACATCCAAACCTTTTTGAACAGCTCCAGGGATGGGGACTCCACCACCTCCCTGGGCAGCACATCCCAAGGGCCAATTCCTCTTTCTGGGAAGAACTTTCTCCTCACCTCCAGCCTAAACCTCCCGTGGCACAGCTTGAGACTGTGTCCCCTTGTTCTGGTGCTGGTTGCCTGGGAGAAGAGACCAACCCCCTCCTGGCTACAACCTCCCTTCAGGTAGTTGTAGACAGCCATAAGGTCCCCCCTGAGCCTCCTCTTCTAGATTCTAGATTCTATTTTCAAAGCTCAAACTGAATATAAATAATTATTTTTCCCCTGTATGTGTAGAAATAGGGGGAAAAATCCTCAGGAGGCATTTGGGGGTTTTGGGGAGGGGGTTAGGGGTTGGTTTGTTTGTTTGTTTCTTGGCTGATCATTGATGGATTTATTTCCCACACACACGCACACACACACACACGCTTTTTAGGTCTTTCAGGAGAGCAGTTGCCTTCGACACATTGTGTTGGCCACTAGGACGAGCAAAAGAGTTTGGGAGAGGAAAAGGTTTGTGAATATTTCAGGGTAATTGCTAACAGTTAGTCTCGGAACCAGAGGAGGAGGTGGGGAGGGGGTGGGGGGAGAAAAATAAATAAATAAGTTTTAAAAGCAAAGGAAAAAAGAGAGAACAGCTTTCGCCTGTTCCTGATTTCCTTTTTGGTTGCAGGGGCCATTGTTTGTTTTAATGACAGGAAAAGAGAGCTGTCAGAAGACATTTGCATAGTGCAAACAGGGTCACGAATCGGAGGGGACCGGGCAGACCGTTTAGCAGCGAGCCCCCAGCCGTGGGTGCGCAGCGCCGGGAGCCAGGTTGCTTTCTGGGACCCGGGGTAAAGCTGAGCGGTTTGTTCCACGTCCAGTGGAGCAAATTTTGGAGAGACACTCGCGCGGGGGTCCACGAGGCTGTGGCGAAGGCGTTGCTGTTTGTTTGTTTTCCCAGCCCGGCGCGCTTGGGATGCATTCCTTGGGAATGCGGCTGATGGGTCTGTTTGCATAGACTGGGCTGCTGGTGAGTGCGAGCAGGGGGTTGCGTTCATTTGGGAAAAGAGAAAGAATCCTGGCCATCAGAAATGTTTACTATATCAGGAAATGAATTCACTACTTGAGGGTTCCAGTGGATATAAAAGAAAGAAAGGGGGAAAAAAAATTAAAACAAGAGCCTTGTGTAAAGCCACTTCGGGTTGTCTCCTCCAGAAACAGCCCCGGCCGTGACCGAGCTGGGAGCCAGCGAGAGGTAGTTGCGGCAGGGCGGGGGAGGGCAGCGTGGAAGGGAGCTAATTGCTGTCGTGTTTTGATATTTTTTTACCCCCTCTTTTCCCTTTTTTTTTTTTTTTTTTTTGCACATGTTGGGGAGGTTGAAACGAAATCTGGTCTCCTGTTTCTTCCTCCCATTCCAGAGAGAGCTGAGCCTTCGCTGAGAAATAACACTAGGCAAAATGACTTCAAGCTGTCACCATTACACAACCTAAACTTTATTTCTTCATTAATGCATTACAGAGCGAAAAAAACAATGAGAGCATTCCTCTGGAATGTGTGTTTACTGAGCACAAAATGATATGTTTACTGAAATAGCAGTTGCTGCCGGGTTACCCAGTGGGAGAGAGCTTTCTCTTGCCGCACCGGTCCGAGATCCCCCCCGGCCACTTTGCTCCGCAGACTGCGGTGCTTGCGGTTTCTCCTCGCCAGCCTGGTCCCCGTGCAAGGAGAGACTGAGGGGATCCCCACAAGATCAAGCAGCAGTGTGCTGACCCTCAAAGCTTGGCATCCTCCAGTGACAGCTTTCCGGTGACTACGGCAAGCCCTGGAAGAAAGAGAGGGGGAAAAGAGGGAGATTTCGAGGCATCACTTCCTGGAAGATACACGAGTGAGAGGAGAAGGGGCAGTGCCCGGGGTTGTGGGGTGGGTGGCAGTGCTCCTCTTGGTGTTGGAGCAGGAAAGGTGCTCGGGATGAAGGACAGGTGGTGCTGGTACATGGGCAAAGGCCCCTCCCCAAAGAGCGGGCAGAGGTGGTGAGGGTGGGTTGGCAGAGCAGCTCCTGGGCACAGCATTGCTGGGGCAACGCATGGCAGGAGGCAGGGTGGGAGGGCAGGAGATGTCCTTTGTGGTCAGGGCAATGAAAACATCCTTCCCAATGGGCAGGGTGGGATGGGCATGTTGCAAACACCTCTAAGAGAAACAGCCAGGCAGACAAAGGAAAAGAAAGCTGCAGCTTCCTCCTTGATCCCAGCAGTCAAAGCAAACTGTGCCTGCGTTGGTCCATGTGTACACAGACAAGGTGCACACACACACACACACACACCCCCTCCCACGCAGCCAGCCTCCCAAACTCAAAGATGGTTGCTTTTTGTGGGCTTTTGTTATTGTTGCTGCTGTTTTTCCTTGATTCCACTAAGATTCAGGCAGCAAAAACAATAACCAAGGAGCTTTTGCTCAGCACAACTGCCAAGCAGACATCAGGTTGGCTGCTGTGCTGTTTGGTGTGGATATGGCTCTCCAGTGATTCATCACCAGCCCAATCGGAACAGGGTTCAGTGGTGCCCCAACCAACAAAAACACAACTGCAGAGTTCTGATTTAAAGAGAAATCACACACAGAGAGGAAGGCAGAGGAAAAAAAACCACACCAGAGCCAGAGAGTGCTTTCTAACCTGGTACAGCATATTACACTGATTAAGGGATGCTGTTACTCATGCATCATTCACGACCCTGCCAAAACTGGGAACAAACAGTCCCTCCAATCTGGATAGGACTGTCTGAGCTGAACTTTATGGAGTTTTCTGATCTGAAAAAGCCCAAATAGGAAAAAACATCCTTCCCCACTGCTAATTCCCTGTGGCTGGCAGTGCTCTCATCCTCATTTGGTTCTCCCCGATCACACACCAGCAGGGCAGGTGGAATCATAGAATTGTCAGGGTTGGAAGGGACCTCAAGGATCAGCCAGTTCCAACCCCCTGCCATGGCCAGGGACACCTCACACTGCAGCAGGTTGCTCACAGCCACATCCAGCCTGGCTGCAAAAGCCGCCAGGGATGAGGCTGCCACCACCTCCCTGGGCAACCTGTGCCAGGCTCTCACCACCCTCATGGGGAACAACTTCTTCCTGACATCCAATCTCAGTCTACCCACTTCTAAGTTTTGCTCCATCCCCCCCAGTCCTATCACTCCCTGACACCCTAAAAAGTCCCTCCCCAGCATTCTTGGAGCCCCTTTCAGAATACTGGAAGGCCACAATGAGGTCTCCTCGAGAGGCCCCACATAACCTCACGTGCCATTATCTTGCCACCTCATTGGAGGCTCTGCGTTGGGTCAGCACCTGCCCTGGTGAGGATGCTCCTGGAAACCTGGACGAGGTTGCACCCAAACATCACCTCCACCCTCGAGCATCTCCTTGCTGAGACACCCTTCCTCCCGGTGCTGTGGGCTGTTTGCTGTCTCACCTGACACCATGGGGACACAGGAGTACCAGGGGCATCTTTTCCTCCGCGACCCCTCCTCGCTGAGGTGTGGAGGGGAGGCGGAGAAGTCCCTTGAGGCCGCGAGGGGCCCGGCGAGCAGGCTGTTCGTGTGCGTGCCATCGGTGCGCCGCGGCACCACGCTGGGAAGGATTGACAGGAGCTGCAGAAAGGCTGAGTAAAATTTTCCAAAATACCTAAGTGATGTAGAAGCCTCCCATCCTATTTTTAAAACGTGACTGAAGCACACGAGGCCCAGAGCCTTAAAGGTCCCTCTGCAGAGAGCTCCTCGAAGAACCAAGCAGCTCCACCCCGCTGCCTCGATCACCCAGCTTCCCCCTCCAGGCTGGGGTCCCCTCCCTTCCCAGTGCCCTAAAAGAGATGAGCAACTTCATCCCACTGCCCTGCTGACTGCTTTTCCTCTCCAGTTTGCAGTCCTCTCCTGGTCACCCTGAAGATCTGAGCGCCTTCATCTGGCTGCTCGTTGCTGGTCTGGGGTCTCCTCTTTGATTGTGTTGTTTCACTCCCTGATGTCCAGCAGGTTGCCTCTTCTGCAAGGTCCTACAGGGACCTGCACAGGCTGCTGTTGAACATCTGTCCTCCCGTGCAGATCTCTTTTGTTCTTCCACCAGTCCCACCAGAGCTGCTTCATTCTTGGGGTTTGCTCCCAGCCATGTTGCTCCTTGATTTTTCTCCTCCTTTTCTTTGCCAGGTGGTAACTCTCCAGCCCACCTGTCTTCCACCTGGGACATCTCCAGCCCTCCCAGCCACTGTGCACAGGCACATTGCTCTCAGCAGATCTCTCAGCTCCAAGATGGGTGGCAAGGTGACTTTAACAGTGTCTTTTCTTGCTTACCAGGGGCTCCTGTGCTGGGTTGAAATTTTCCCCCCAACACTAACTACCACAGCTCTGCAAGCCCCAGCCTGGCTTGGCTGCTTGGCCCCAGGTATCTCAGGCTGCTTCAGTAGCAGTGAAATGTCACCTATTTAGAATCACAGAATCAGGGAATCAGCCAAGTTGGAAAAGACCTCAGAGATCATCAAGTCCAACCTATCACCCAACACCTCCTGACTAACTAAAGCATGGCTCCAAGTGCCACATCCAAGCCTTTCTTGAACACCTCCAGGGATGGTGATTCCACCAACTCCCTGGACAGCACATTCCAAAGGGAAGAAATTTCTCTTCACCTCCACTCTAAACTTCCCCTGGCACAGCTTGAGACTGTGTCCTCTTGTTCTGGTGCTGCTTGCCTGGGGGAAGAGACCAACCCCCACCTGGCTACAAACCTCCCTTCAGGTAGTTGTAGACAGCAATAAGGTCTCCCCTGAGCCTCCTCTTCTCCAGGCTAAGCAACCCCAGCTCCCTCAGCCTCTCCACACAGGGCTGTGCTCCAGACCCCTCCCCAGCCTCATTGCCCTTCTCTGGACATGTTCAAGTCTCTCAATGTCCTTCTTAAATTGAGGAGCCCAGAACTGGACACAGGACTCAAGGTGTGGCCTAACCAGTGCTGAGCACAGGGCAGAATGACTTCCCTGCTCCTGCTGGCCACATTATTTCTGATGCAGGCCAGGATGCCCTTGGCCTTCTTGGCCACCTGGGCACAGTGGTGGCTCATGTTCAGCTGCTGTGAACCAATACCCCCAGGTCCCTTTCTGCCTGGCTGCTCGTAGCCACTCTGTCCCCAGCCTGTAGCACTGCCTGGGGTTGTTGTGACCAAAGTGCAGCACCCAGCACTTGGACGTGTTCAATGCCATCTTCTTGGGCTCTGCCCATCTGTCCAGCCTGGCAAGGTCCTCTGCAGAGCCCTTCCACCCTCCAGCAGATCAATAGCTGCTCCCAACTTGGTGTCGTCCACAAACTTACTAATGGTGGACTCCATCCCCTCATCTAGCTGCTGATTATTGCTGATGACAAAGGCAGGTGGCTGGGGCAGGGGAAGAGGGGCATGGCAAGGCTCAGGGAGACGGGGGAAGAGAAAAGGGTCGAAAAGCAGCTATTTTAGCTGCCGGCTGGGTGCAGTTTTGGAAGCAGAGGACTGTTTGCATCGGGTGTAGCAAGCCCAGGTTTCAGCTGCAGCAGCACACGCTTCCCACTCCGTGTTTTTGCAAAACTTTCTGCCTATTTGCAGCACCTCCTGCTGTATTGCTCACACCAGCCCTTGCTCAAGAAAGATACTGGAGCCATACGTCGGAGCCGTATGTCTCATCGGCACAGCGACTCGAGCAGAAGCTATTGCCAGAGGCAGAAATACTCTCATGGATGCAGCCAGTAGAATAGGTGGAAAGTTTCCAAATCTCTCTCTTTTTTTTTTTTTTCTTTTCTTTTTTTTTTCTTTTTTTTTTTTTTTTTTCACAGAGGGAACATTTTTCCCCATGAAAAATGTGGAGGGAATGAAGGGAAGGCTTAATAGTGACTTTTATGAGATGCCCTTTCCCATGTCTAGCTTCTTCTAATTGTCTTCTTCCAGCTTACGATGCCTTGTGGAGCCCTGACTCTCTTGCTGATGTCAGGGCAGGGATAGTGAGGAAAGAAATATTGTCACCCAAGCTGTGGTGCTGAAAGCTCCTCCTTGTCAGTGCTCTGATACAAATAACTGTATAGATACCAGGACGTGCTCCTAAAGTTTCTGCTGTTGTGCAAGAGCCCTTCCGGGCCCTCAGCTGCTGTGCAGTGCAAAGCTCTTGGCTTTCCCATGTCTCTCCCAAGCAAATCCTTCCCCAGCAGATCAGAAACCAGCAATGAGGGTGATGCTTTGCACAGTGCTGTGGTCAGTGAGGCAGGTAGGAGAAGACAAGAGCTGGTGAAGGAAGGGTGGGTGCTGGGAAAGTGTGCAGGCTCCGTATGGTGCTGGGGATGAAGCGACTCTCGTGCTGTCCATGCTTCAGGGAGTAAACCTAAACCATGCAGCACTGCAGAGGGGTCCCTGGTGTGGTAAGAGAAACTCATTCATAGAGCCACAGAATTGGTTTAATTGGAAAAGACCTCCAAGATCCTCAAGTCCAACCCTTGACCCAGCACTGGCAGCTCCCCACTAACCCATGTCTCTCAGCACCACGTCTACGCAGCTTTTAAATCCTTCCAGGAATGGGAACTCCACCACTGCCCTGGGCAGCCTGTTCCAGGGCTTGGTCACCATTCAGGGGATGAAATTGTTCCTCACATCCAACCTAAGCCTCCTCTGATGTAACTTGGGGTTGTTTCTTTTTGTCCTGTTGAAAGTGTCTTCTTGTCCTTATTACAGTGAGCAGCCCTTGTAATGATGCAACCACTTGTAGTGAAACATCACTTGTAGTGATGCAAGCATCTGCACCAAGGCCAGGTCCAAAAGAAGAATGAAATCCTGGATGTCCTCCAAACACCATCCCCACAGTACAAATCCATCTAGCTTTGAAATGCCAGGATCTCTGTTTTGCTTCCCTTTGACTCTGCAGGATGCTGGTAGAGCTGTGGGTGGTTTGCGAGTTTGTGTCTCTGCAACCAGCCACTGCTGCAACCCCAGTGACCACCTCACATCCTTCAGATACCAACAGTCACAGCCCTGCCAGGGTGATAAAAGGAGGTTGTAGCCAGGTGGGAGATGGTCTCTTCTCCCAGGCAACCAGCTCCAGAACAAGAGGACACAGTCTCAAGCTGTGCCAGGGGAAGTTGAGGCTGGAAGTGAGGAGGAAGTTCTTCCCAGAAAGAGTAATTGAGCATTGGGATGTGCTGCCCAGGGAGGTGGTGGAATCAGCATCCCTGGAGGTGTTCAAAACGGGCTTGGATGTGGCACTTGGAGCCATGGTTTAGTTGTCAGGAGGTGTTAGGTATGAGGTAACAGGTTGGACTTGATGATCTCTGAGGTCTTTTCCAACCTGGTTGATTTTATGGTTGTATGATTCTGTGATGATGATGATGCAGCCCCAGCACCAGGGAGCTGTGGCCACAGGGCAGCCAGGACTGCTCAGATGAAGGCCTTTGATAAATGGCCCCCCTCCCACTTCCCTGCACCGACCAGATCGCTGCGAGCCAAGGCCATTACTCAGCGTATCATCAGGTGTGTAGCTGTGTCCTGTGCACTCCAAATTGGCAGGGAGAGGGCTATTGGAAGGAAGCTGAAGCCAGAAAGGGCTGTGGCATCTGGCCAGATCCACTGTCGATTTTAAAGCTGATTCCACTGTTCCTCCCATGGAGCAAAACAACCACATTTGTCATTTTGCAGAGGGCAAAGCTCGACAGGGCTTTTCATTTGTTTGGGGGAGTTTTCTTTTGGTTGGTTTTGGTTTGAGGGTTTGTTGGGGTTTTGGGTGGGGGTTTTTTGTTTTATTTCCCCCCTCCCCCCCCCCCCCTTTTTTTTGCTGGGGGGTTGTGTTTGCTAGGGATTTGTTGAAGGCTGTTACATTATTCTCCTCGCTGTCAGGAAACAGGCTTGACTCCACTCCCAGGCAGTGAAGTTTGGCTACTTACTGAGCAACCAGACTGCATGGGGCTTTTTGGCCACTGGTGAGGCTACTGTCTTAGATGGTGGCCTGTGAACATCCTTCAAACACTTGGCTTTGAGGAGCTTTGCCGTCAGCCTCTGGAAGCTCCCCTATCAATGGGAGGTGAGAGGGTAGCACAGCTCTTGGGCCTGAAGAGAGCAAAACCCTGCTGCTGTGAAACCTCTGAAGCAGCATCTGGTTTGGTTTATACTCTGTGTGCTGCATTTTGTCCCAGGACAGTGGCTTGGAGCAGCTTGGGCTGTGTGCTGCATGGCCCAAGGCTGCCGGGAAAGGTGCCCTGCTCCCCAGCATCCACACTGCACATCCTGCACGCTGAGAAACGCACAGCCCCACAGTGGGAATCGTGTACATCTGAACCTGATCCCTTCAGCTGGAAGGGCAGGAGGACAAAGCCTGTAGTATGTCTTGTGATGGGGATGAGCAGCAGAACTGGGCTGCAAAGAGGGATGGAGGAGGAATTGGCGCTTTCCTCAATCCCACTCCCCTCAGTTCCCCACTGTGATTATGCACCTGACCCCTACACCTCCAACCACACCAAAATCCTGTCACTGGGCCAACCTCCTGCCATCCTCATTCTCTCCTGGAGCAGGTCTTCATTCCCGGGCTGTGGAGAAACCAGAGGGAGAGGCAGTTTCCCCAGGCTCATTCCATTATTCATCGTTCTCCTCCCCTTGGGCCGCCCTGATCGATTTCCTTCCCCTCTCCACCGTGTACACCCTTCAAACGGTTTTAGAAACCAGCACCGAGAAACAAAGTTTAAACCCCCCCCCCCCCCCCCAAACAAAAAAAACCCCAACCCAAGGCACTGAAAACATTCCAATCTCTTGCTCAGCGCTCTCCCTCCCCTCACCATTGTCTTTGGATGGCTGGCACAGGACCAGACTTCTTTCTTATTACCAATCTTCACTACTCCACTGGGCATCGAGAAATAAAGCCTTATAAAAGTCACTAATTAAGTAAGTTCTCCCATCTGACCCAATGCAAGCAGCATGGGAGGGTGCATGGGATTTCAGTTCTTTAGTATTATTAATTTTTCTTTTGCTTTTAAGGTTTTTGTTGAGGTTGGGGGGTTGTCCCCTTTTTTCCCCTTTCTTGCCTTTTTACCCCCCTTTTTTTTCTTTTTTTTTCTTCCCCCCTTTTTTTTTCCCTTTTTTCCTTTTTTATCTTTTTTCTTTTTCTTTTACTTTTTCTTTTTCTTTAACTTTTTCTTTTTTTTTCTTTTTCTTTAACTATTTTTTCTTTTTCTTTTTCTTTAACTATTTTTTCTTTTTCTTTTTCTTTTTCTTTTTCATTTTCTTTTTCTTTTTCCTTTTTCTTTTTCTTTTTCTTTTTCTTTTTCTTTTTCTTTTTTTTCTTTTTCTTTTTCTTTTTCTTTTTCTTTTTCTTTTTCTTTTTCTTTTTCTTTTTCTTTTTCTTTTTCTTTTTCTTTTTCTTTTTCTTTTTCTTTTTTTCTTTAACTTTTTCTTTTTTTTTCTTTAACTATTTTTTCTTTTTCTTTTTCTTTCTTTTTCTTTTTCTTTTTCTTTTTCTTTAACTATTTTTTCTTTTTCTTTCTTTTTCTTTTTCTTTTTCTTTTTCTTTTTCTTTTTCTTTTTCTTTTTCTTTTTCTTTTTCTTTTTCTTTTTCTTTTTCTTTTTCTTTTTTTTTTTTCTTTTTCTTTTTCTTTTTCTTTTTCTTTTTCTTTTTCTTTTTCTTTTTTCTTTTTCTTTTTCTTTTTCTTTTTTTTCTTTTTTTTTTCTTTTTCTTTTTTTTTTTCTTTTTCTTTTTTTTTTTTTTTTCTTTTTCTTTTTCTTTTTCTTTTTCTTTTTCTTTTTCTTTTTTTTTTTTTTCTTTTTCTTTTTCTCTTTTTTTTCTTTTTCTTTTTTCTTTTTCTTTTTCTTTTTCTTTTTCTTTTTCTTTTTCTTTTTCTTTTTCTTTTCTTTTTCTTTTCTTTTTTTTTCTTTTCTTTTTCTTTTTCTTTTTCTTTTCTTTTTCTTTTTTTTTCTTTTTCACTTTAACTTTAACTTTTTTTTCTTTTTTCTTTTCCTCCCTGGGTCCCCTCTGGGGCACCTGGGGCTGAGGGTCCCTCCTTGTGATAGCTGTGGGGGTGCTCAGTCTCCCCCACCACTGTGTGCCAAGGTGGAGGCTTCATGTTTGTTTTAATTATCCTTATTATTTCCTCCTCCTGTGACTGAGGAACATGTGGGTTTCTCTTCTGTGTGTCCCCCTACACCCAAGGCTCTGTGGGTCTCCCTGTCTCTGAGCCTTGGGGGTGCCTGCCTACCCCAGAGCAAACGAGATGGAGAAATAGCAGCTGGGTTTCCTGCTGTCCTTGGGGATTTCAGAGAGACTGGTGCAGCTAGCTACTCGCCACACTCAGGAGTGGTGGCTCCTGCACTGTGTGCCCACTCTCACCCCTCCTGCTGCTTCCTGGGCATAAGCTCACAAGTGAGCTGAGTTGGGTGGTCTTCTCCGTTGCACCCTGTGATAGGACAAGGGGCAATGGATAGGAACTCCAGCACAGGAGGTTCCACCTCAGCATGAGGAGGAACTTCTTCACTGTGAGGGTCACAGAGCACTGGAACAGGCTGCCCAGAGAGGTTGTGGAGTCTCCTCTGGAGACTTTCAAGCCCCATCCGGATGTGCTCCTGTGTGACCTGTGCTGGATTCTATGCTCCTGCTCTGGCACAGAGGTTGGACTCAGAATACAGAATTAACCAGGTTGGAAAAGACCTTTGAGATCATGGAGTCCCACCTATCACCCAACACCATCTAATCAACTAAACCATGGCACCAAGTGCCTCATCCAGGCTCTTTTCAAACACTTCCAGTGATGGTGACTCCACCACCTCCCTGGGCAGCACATTCCAGCGGCCAATCTCTTGCTGGGAACAACTTCTTCCTAACATCCAGCCTAAACTCGATGATCTCAGGAGGATTCTTCCAACCCCTAACATCCTGTGATCCTGTGGTCTCAGCTGGCTGCCCCACCAGCAGGGCTGTGCAGGGCAGTGCCTGTTTCTTTGCTCCAGACTCACTCACTGATAAGCTCTCCTCTCTCAAGAGCATCCTGAGGTTTTCTAGCAACAGGAAGCGGAGCGCTGCCTAGCCCGGGAAGAGGTGTGGCTGCCTCCAGCTTCGAGGAACGCCGGTGGCAGCGGCAGCGCTGCTCTCCCTGGGCTTGCTCCTCAGGGTCCTGCTCACCGCCTCCAGCACTGGTTTCCGCTTTCTCATTTCCCAGTAACCCAAGGGACTGCCACTGGGGATGTGCCCCTGCAGAGACAGACATCTCAGGGGAGAGGTCTGCAGCTCCTGAAGGGCAGGGGGTGAGGGTGGGGATGATGAGCGCAGGGGAATGTGCACCTCTACTGTGGCTGCCCTGTTTCAGAGGTCCTGAAGCCAGTGCTGCAGCAAAGCAGATGTCAAAAGTTTGGGGCACAAAGCACCAGAGGATTGCCCAAATCTCCTTCCCTTGCTGTAACGCAGAGCCACTGGCACTGAAGAGTCTTCCCTTTAATGAAGCAATGGGTGGAGGCTGCCCAGCCAGACAAGCTCTTTGGCTGCTCCTCCTGCCTCCCTTCATGCCTGGAGAGCCAGGCAGCACAGACCCCCAGGGACACCTTCTGAAGGCCCTGATTAAGCTTATTCTAGGCCATGCTGAGAATTATTAGCTGCAGCAGTCTGACTCTCTCCCCTCCTCACTGAGACCAGAGTTCTTATTTTAGCTTTGCCTTTCCCTACCCAGCACAATCTCATGGATTCGTGAAGTTCAACCAGGGCGAGGGTAGGGTCCTGCCCCTGGGGAGGAACTACCCCCTACACCAGTACAGGGGAAGGGCTGACCTACTGGAAAGCAGCTCTATGGAGAAGGACCTGGGAGTGCTGGGGAACAAGTTCATCATGAACCTGCAATGTGCTTTTGTGGCCAAGAAGGCAAATGGTCCCCAGAGGTCCATCAAAAAGAGTGTGATCAGCAGGTCAAGGGAGGTTCTTCTCTCCTTTACTCTGCTCTGGTGAGGCCATATCTGGAGTGTAGTTCTGGGATTCCCACGTCAAGAGAGACAGGGAACTATTGGAGAGGGTCCAGTGGAGGCTGTGAAGATGTTGAGAGTGCTGGAGCATCTCTGTGAGGAGGAAAGGCTGAGAGCCCTGGGGCTGTCTAACCTGGAGAAGAGCAGCCTGAGAGGGGATCTTCTCAGAGCTCAACAAGGGCTAAAGTGCAGGGGCAAGAGGGTGGGGTCAAACTCTTTCCAGTGGTGCCCAGTGACAGGACAAGGGGCAGCAGGCACAAACTGGAACCCAGGAGGAAAAACTACTTTGATGTGAGGGTGCTGGAGCCCTGGAGCAGGCTGCCTAGAGATTTTGTATCATCTCCTCTGGAGAGATTCTAGATCCACATGGACATTATGATCCTGGGCAAGCTGCTGTGGGTGACCCTGCTTTATCAGGGGGCTTGGACTAGGTGATCCCCAGAGGTCCCTTCCCTGGGATTCAGTGGTGGGGGTGACTCTCATTGCTGAGCACGGCTGTTAGTTCCAAGCACAAGCCACTGCTGGGCAACGCAACCTCTCCGTGAACCTGCAAGATAACAGAGTAGACTGGAACAGCTGCATGAAGCCAGCAGGCTCATTTCCTAGGCCATGGAAAGACCTCACTTAGGGGTGTTTTTTGTTGTTGTTGTTGTTTCTTTTTTGTAACCAGTTCCTTCAAATCTCCCAGCAGATGCCCTCTGGTTATTAACGTCACACAAATATTCCTGTGTGCTCATTCATTGACGAGAAGCCCACGGACATGACAAACCCGAAACAAATGCAGGACACTGTTTGCAGGAACAATTAAATTTGCTTTGCACCAGCTTGTGGCCTGGAACAAACAAAAAAAAAAAAAAAAAGAAAGAAAAGGAAAAAAACAACAACAAAAAAAGAGGCAACAAACCAGCCCTGAACTGGGCTCATGTCAATCCAGTCATGAGACAAATATGTTGTGTGACTTGGCGTTGAGGACCGCGCTCTCCCTGGCTCGCTGAGCGGTGGTAGAGTGCTCTCGGTCAGGGACTCAGAGGCTTTCAATTCCCCTGACACTCCACCAAGTTGTCTGAGGGGTTTTTTTGTCTGCACCATCTGTAACCTCAACAGGCTTCCTGCCCCGTGGGCTCCCGTGCTGAATATGTGCTGGGAAATATCTGCGATACCTTCACAGGTATTTCCAAAAGTGAGTTGCACCTAAGCTGCAGAGGCAGGAGGAGGAGGACATAGAATCACGGAATTGTCAGGGTTGGAAGGGACCTCAAGGATCATTCAGTTCCAACCCCTGCCATGGCCAGGGACACCTCACCCTACAGCAGGTTGCTCACAGCCACCTCCAGCCTGGCTGCAAAAGCCTCCAGGGATGAGGCTGCCACCACCTCCCTGGGCAACCTGTGCCAGGCTCTCACCACCCTTGTGGGGAACAACTTCTTCCTCACATCCAATCTCAATTTACCCATTTCTAGCTTTGCTCCATCTCCCCCAGTCCTATCACACCCTGACACACTCAGAAGTCCCTCCCCAGCATTCTTGGAGCCCCTTTCAGATTACTGGAAGGCCACAATGAGGTCTCCTTGAGAGGCCCCACATAACCTCATGTCCTCTGATGGAGTTTCTATCCATTGCCCTTTGTCCTATCCCAGGGTGCCAGTGAGCAGAGCCTGTCCCCTGCCTCCTGACCTCCAGCCCTCAGCTATTGATGAACATTGATTAAATCCCCTCTCAGCCTTCTCCTCCTCAGACTAAGCAGCCCCAGGGCTCGCAGCCTCTCCTCACAGGGCACATGCTCCAGGCCCTCAATCATCCTGGTGTTGGCTGCTGGTGTCCAGGGGAAAAATTCACTCTTGGAGGACTTTGGTTTTGTTAAAGCTTGTTGTTCTGATCTGAACAGCACAGATTTTCCTGCCAAGCAAAATGATGCTGCTGGAAAGGTTTCACTGTAGTAGCCACCAGTGTGCTTTGCTGGGTGAAGCACTGGGGGGTTTGTTCTTCCTGCATGGAGGCAAAGCCAACCAGGAGCTGCAGTTGTGCATTATGGAAGGTTTATGGCAAATAAAGTTCTTGTCAAATTCTCTCCTTCCCCCAGAGCTGCCCCTTTGCCACCCCACCCACCCCATTTCCCCCTCAAACCCAGAGCACCTGGGCTCTGCTGGAGTCTCCTCCCACCCCAGCTGTGGCCACTTGGCCCTCCCCACCCACTCCCCTATTTAATCCCCCCAGGAGAGGCAGGAGCCCCAAGCTGAGCCCATCTGGGCTGGAGGATCCTCCTCTCATCTCTGGTGAGTGCCCCTGCTGCACACTGGGTGATGGTGGTGGTGACAACAAAGGCCGGGGGGCCTGGTGGCCCCCGGTTGTTAGGGCCATGATTGATGACTACTCCAATCTCCCCACGGGTGCTGGCTGGGGCTCCTGGCTGGGGCTCCTGGCTGGGGCTGAGCTCCTCTGGGTGCTGGTTGAGGGTCTTGCCCTGGCTCTGGGCTGGGTGCAGCAATGGTGGTAGGGGAGCAGGAGCTGTTTAGGTAGGGTGGAGGATGGAGTAGAGGGAGCAGGAGTTGCTTTGGGAAGATGAAGGGGGTGGTGAGTGAGGAGGGAGGTTAAACTAGATGAAGGGACCTTAGAGGTCATCTACTCCAACCTCCCTGGCATGGGCAGGGATGCCTCTCAACTAGACTCAGCTGCTCAAGGCCTCATCCAACCTGGCTTTGAACACCTCCAGGAAGGGAACATCCGCAACCTCCCTGGGCAGCCTGTTGGAGAGTCTCACCACTCTCTTGCACCGTTATGAAAAGTCCCTCTGCAGCCTTCCTGTAGGATCCCTTCAGGTACTGTAAGGCAACTCTAAGGTTTCCCCGCCACCAGAGTCTTCTCTTCTCCAGGCTGAACAACCACAGCTGCCTCAGCCTATCCTCACAACAGGCGCTCCAGTCCTTGGATCACCTTTGTTAGGACATTGGGTCACGTTCACAGCTCCCCTCACCAACTGAAGAGCAGAAGTGTGAGCAGGTGTGAAATGGTGGAGGGTTGCGATTCACCCATGTGAAACGGTCAGCTCCTGTTAAAATTCTCTCTTTCTCTAACCAACCAGAAATTGTGTGAGGCCATGGTGGGTAAAGCAGCTCTACAGCCAGAGTGCAGCAGCAGCATCTGGCCCAGCGTGGGTGAGCGGTGCCAGGGAAGTCCTCCTGGGTGCTTCAGCGATGGACAGAAGACTGAGGGCAAAGGAGGTGCCCTGGGGGTATCATGGCAGGGGGAACATGCAACTCCAAGAGGAAACTCTTTACACTTCTATGTTCTTTATGTATTAAAAAGTATGAGACACATGCACTGTCACTGATTTATTGCCTGAGCAAATTTAATTAGGAGGGGAGCCAAGTCTTGAGTGCAGGGAGAAATTGTCCTCCAGCAACAGAAAGGATTGCTGAATATTTAATATGACATCAAGCATCATAGCACACCTCAAATGGGAACAGTTGGAGACTTGGTCCTCTCTCTGCTGCCTTTCTCTGGACCACTGAGGTCTCTTGTTGCCATCCTCCACGGCAAACATCCTTTGCAATGCCTACACTCCTGCAGGCTGCCCGGTGGGGATGACTTTCATTATCCCATCGTTAAAGACTGACAGTAATTACAGGTGTTTGGGAGCTGCTCTGGGAAAAGCAGGAGATGAGTCACAATGTTTCTCCAACCAAGAAAAGGCAATGGAGAAAAGGTAATCATGGAATAATAGAATTGTTTTGGTTAGGAAAGCCTTTTAAGATCATAGAGTCCAGCCAGTCTCCAACTCTGCCAAGGCTGGTTCTAAACCATGGCCCTCAGCACCACATCTCTGCCTCTTTTATACACCCCCAGGAATGGGGAGTCACACACTTCCCTGGGCAGCCTCCTCCAGTGCTTAAGAAGCCTTTCAAGGAAGAAGTTTCTGCTAATATCCATCCCAAACCTGCTGCAACTTGAGACCATTTCATCTTGTCCTATCACTTGTAACTTGGCAGAAGACACCACTTCCCCCTCCTGCCTCCTTTCAGGTAGTGGTAGAGGGTGAGAAGGTCTTCCCTCAGCCTTCTTTTCTTCAGAAATCACTGAATTTTGTGCAGGTGCTCCCATTGGGAGGCACTGCCCATCTCCTGCAACCTCTTGTGCTTTACAGTCAGTGCAGTCCAACCTTAAAGCATTGTTGGTGAGGAGCCTGGCATCAGAATTAGCGTGCAATGGGCAGGAGAGGGCTGCAGGGCTCGGGGTGAGTGGCTGAACCATGTGTTATAGAGCAGTAAAGAAAATTATAGTTTGCCACAAAGCCTTTTCTGCAGGAAAACATTGTGGGCTCATGATGGATGGGCAGGGTTAAAGCAGCAGGGAAGCCAAATGGATCATAAATATATTTGAGCTTGGCCTCTAAACAACAAACCTCCAGAAAGAGCTTTTTGTTGGTTGATGCTTAGGGACTCTAAAAGACCAAATAACCAAAGTCTCCCCTGCAGGAGGGGATGGCAGTGGAGCACAGGCAGGTTAAAGGTTGAAGTAAAGAACTGGGGGTGGGGGGATGTGGTGTGGCATTCACACGTAGCTTCAACACATCACTTCAGCTGGATATTGGCATCAGGATCAGTCCATAACCAAAGGCTTGTGAAATAAAAAGGGATTCTCTTCCCTCCCCCCCCCCCTTTGTTTGTAATGCTTCAGTGGCAATGCCCCCATGTTTCTAGCTTGTTAGGACACAGTCAAGAAGGGAATAACCCATTACATACTTCATTATTTTTCCAGCTAGCAGAGGAAATCTCCTAGGACTATTTGAAATGGAAAGGGTATTACAAGAGCTACAATCCAACAACATGAATTTTGATGATGTGGCAGCAGTTGCAACTGGTAATGATAATGGTGATTTTGGGGGGGGAAGCCATTACTCAGTCTGCTCCTCGATAGCAAACGAGGGCTGCCTTGCAAGCCAGTTGCTCTGCTCATTTTCCAAATGAGAGCACAAGATAAGGCATAGCTAGACCTTGGGGTGGGTGGTTCCCCCCCCCCCCTCCACCTTTCCTTATTTGCAAACCAAATCTCCAGAATTACCCCTGATATTTTGCAAGGGCAGCCTCTGAGACAGAGGAAATGTGGAAGCAAATCCCCTGCCTGTTCAGAGCTGCCAGCAGTCTTCAACGAGCTCAAATATTCTTTATGACAGTCCTAAAACCAGAATTACCCAGCCTAGCCCCTGCTGAAATTTATGGTGGTGCATTAAAGGCTACGGCAAACAACCTGGGACAAATAATTTGGTCGTAACTCTTGTTTCAGCTCGCGGTGCAAGCGGGAAGGGATGCTCCTGGGCAGCAGGGGATGCTCATTTTCAGGGCCAGTCTCCACATTTAGATGCACAGAAACATTCAGGTTGGAAAGGACCTTCAGCGTCACCAAGTCCAACCCAGAACCCTACTCTGCAAGGGTCACCCCCGATCTGTATCCCAAAGCATCGCATTCAAACCACCTTTAAGCACATCCGGGGCTGGTGACTCCACCACCTCCCTGGGCAGCACGCTCCAATGCCTGACCGCTCTTTACATGAAAGAAATGTTTCCTAGTGTCCAGTCTAAACCCACCCAGTGGCAACTTGAGGCCATTCCCTCTCATTCTATCACTAATTGCCTGTGAGAAGAGACCAGCAGCAGCCTCACCACAACCTCCTCTCAGGTAGCTGTAGACAACAAGGAGGACTCCCCTCAGCCTCCTCCTTTCTAAATCAACCATCCCCAGCTCCTTCAGTTGCTCTTCCTAAGGTTTATTCTCCAGGCCCTCCCCCCCAGCTTCCTTGCCCTCCTCTGCTCTCATTCCAGTGCCTCCACATCTCTCTCTTGTGGTGCCCAAAACTGAACACAATATTGAGGTGTGGCCTCACCAGAGCTGAAGTGCCAGGGGACAGTCCCCTCCCTGCTCCTGCTGGCCACAGCATTCCTGCAAGATATCAACAGGGCACATTTGCAGAGCCCTATTGATCCATTTTTCTCCAAAGCGGGAAAAACTTCAAATAAATAAATAAAAGAAAGATAAGACCTTTTTTTTTTCCCCTCTCTCTTTTTTGGTCCTTTTTTTCTTTGTTTTGGTCCTTTTTTTCTTTGCTTTGGTCCTTTTTTTCTTTGCTTTGGTCCTTTTTTTCTTTGCTTTGGTCCTTTTTTTTCTTTGCTTTGGTCCTTTTTTTCTTTGCTTTGGTCCTTTTTTTCTTTGCTTTGGTCCTTTTTTTTTGGTCTTTTTTCTTTGGTCCTTTTTTTCTTTGCTTTGGTCCTTTTTTTCTTTGCTTTGGTCCTTTTTTTCTTTGCTTTGGTCCTTTTTTCTTTGCTTTGGTCCTTTTTTTCTTTGCTTTGGTCCTTTTTTTCTTTGCTTTGGTCCTTTTTTTCTTTGCTTTGGTCCTTTTTTCTTTGCTTTGGTCCTTTTTTTCTTTGCTTTGGTCCTTTTTTTCTTTGCTTTGGTCCTTTTTTTCTTTGCTTTGGTCCTTTTTTTCTTTGCTTTGGTCCTTTTTTCTTTGCTTTGGTCCTTTTTTTCTTTGCTTTGGTCCTTTTTTTCTTTGCTTTGGTCCTTTTTTTCTTTGCTTTGGTCCTTTTTTTCTTTGCTTTGGTCCTTTTTTTCTTTGCTTTGGTCCTTTTTTTCTTTGCTTTGGTCCTTTTTTCTTTGCTTTGGTCCTTTTTTTCTTTGCTTTGGTCCTTTTTTTCTTTGCTTTGGTCCTTTTTTTCTTTGCTTTGGTCCTTTTTTTCTTTGCTTTGGTCCTTTTTTTCTTTGCTTTGGTCCTTTTTTTCTTTGCTTTGGTCCTTTTTTCTTTGCTTTGGTCCTTTTTTTCTTTGCTTTGGTCCTTTTTTTCTTTGCTTTGGTCCTTTTTTTCTTTGCTTTGGTCCTTTTTTTCTTTGCTTTGGTCCTTTTTTTCTTTGCTTTGGTCCTTTTTTTCTTTGCTTTGGTCCTTTTTTTCTTTGCTTTGGTCCTTTTTTTCTTTGCTTTGGTCCTTTTTTCTTTGCTTTGGTCCTTTTTTTCTTTGCTTTGGTCCTTTTTTCTTTGCTTTGGTCCTTTTTTCTTTGCTTTGGTCCTTTTTTTCTTTGCTTTGGTCCTTTTTTTCTTTGCTTTGGTCCTTTTTTTCTTTGCTTTGGTCCTTTTTTTCTTTGCTTTGGTCCTTTTTTTCTTTGCTTTGGTCCTTTTTTCTTTGCTTTGGTCCTTTTTTTTCTTTGCTTTGGTCCTTTTTTTCTTTGCTTTGGTCCTTTTTTTCTTTGCTTTGGTCCTTTTTTTCTTTGCTTTGGTCCTTTTTTTCTTTGCTTTGGTCCTTTTTTTCTTTGCTTTGGTCCTTTTTTTCTTTGCTTTGGTCCTTTTTCCTCTTTTTTTTCTTCCATTTTTTAATTTTCTTCTCCTTTTTTTTTTTTTCTCCTTTTTTTGTCATTTCTATAGTTTTGTGTATTTTTGTCTTTTTTCCCTTTTTTTGGTCTTTTTTTTCCCCCTCCCTTTTTTTGGTCTTTTTCCCCCCCCTTTTTTTGGGCCTTTCCCCCCCCCCTTTTTTTGGGTCCTTTTTTGGTCCTTTCCCCCCTTTTTTTTTATCCTTTTTTCTTTGGTCTTTTTTATCTTTTTTGTTTGTTTGTTTGTTTTCTTTTTCTTTTTGTCTTCTTTTTGGTCTTTTCTTTCTTTTCTTTTTGGTCTTTTCTTTCTTTTCTTTTTGGTCTTTTCTTTCTTTTCTTTTTGGTCTTTTCTTTCTTTTCTTTTTGGACTTTTTTGGGATTTTTTTGGGTTAATTTTGGGGGGGGTTGCCTTTTTTTCTTTGATTTCCCCCCTTTTTTTGGTGTTTTTTTCCCCCTTTTTTGGTGTTTTTTCCCCCCTTTTTTGGTGTTTTTTCCCCCCTTTTTTGGTGGTTTTCCCCCCTTTTTTGGTGGTTTTTCCCCCCCCTTTTTGGTGGTTTTTCCCCCCCTTTTTTGGTGTTTTTCCCCCCTTTTTTGGTGTTTTTCCCCCTTTTTGGTGTTTTTCCCCCCCCTTTTTTTTTTCCCCCTTTTTTGTGTTTTCCCCCCCTTTTTTGGTGTTTTCCCCCCCTTTTTTTGGTGTTTTTCCCCCTTTTTTTTCCCCCCTTTTTGTTTTTCCCCCCCCCCCTTTTTTTTTTTCCCCCCTTTTTTGGTGTTTTCCCCCCCTTTTTTTTCCCCCCCTTTTTTGGTTTTTTCCCCCCTTTTTTGGTGTTTTTTCCCCCCTTTTTTGGTGTTTTTCCCCCCTTTTTTGGTGTTTTTCCCCCCTTTTTTGGTGTTTTCCCCCCCCCCTTTTTTGGTGTTTTTCCCCCCTTTTTTGGTGTTTTCCCCCCCCTTTTTTTTGGTGTTTTCCCCCCTTTTTTGGTGTTTTTTTCCCCCCTTTTTTGGTGTTTTCCCCCCCCCCCTTTTTTGGTGTTTTTCCCCCCTTTTTTGGTGTTTTTCCCCCCTTTTTTTCCCCCTTTTTGTTTTTCCCCCCTTTTTTGGTGTTTTCCCCCCTTTTTTGGTGGTTTTCCCCCCTTTTTTGGTGGTTTTCCCCCTTTTTTTCCCCCTTTTTTGGTGGTTTTTCCCCCCCCCCCCTTTTTTGGTGGTTTTCCCCCCTTTTTTGGTTTTTCCCCCCTTTTTTGGTGGTTTTCCCCCCCCTTTTTTTTGGTTTTTCCCCCCTTTTTTGGTGTTTTCCCCCCTTTTTTGGTGTTTTTTTGGTGGTTTTCCCCTTTTTTGGTGTTTTCCCCCCTTTTTTGGTGTTTTCCCCCCCCTTTTTTGGTGTTTTCCCCCCCCCCTTTTTGGTGTTTTCCCCCCCCTTTTTTGGTGTTTTCCCCCCTTTTTTGTGTGGTGTTTTCCCCCTTTTTTGGTGTTTTCCCCCTTTTTTGGTGTTTTTTTTTCCCCCCTTTTTTGGTGTTTTTTCCCCCCCCCCCCCTTTTTTGGTGGTTTTTCCCCCTTTTTTGGTGGTTTTCCCCCCTTTTTTGGTGGTTTTCCCCCCTTTTTTGGTGGTTTTTCCCCCCTTTTTTGGTGGTTTTTTTTGGTGGTTTTTCCCCCTTTTTTTGGTGGTTTCCCCCCCCCTTTTTTTTCCCCCCTTTTTTGGTGGTGGTTTTCCCCCCTTTTTTGGTGTTTTTTTCCCCCCCTTTTGGTGGTTTTTCCCCCCTTTTTTGGTGGTTTTTCCCCCCCCCCTTTTTTGGTGGTTTTTTCCCCCCTTTTTTTGGTGGTTTTTTTCCCCTTTTGGGGTACTTTTTCTTTTTCCCTTTTTCTCTCTTGCTTTTATGAAATGTTTGCAACTGGAGAAGCAACTGGATCTGCTTTGTCTCCGTGAGAACTGCTTCATCCTGATAGATTTAGTGGAGAATGTGTCTGTGCTCCATGAATCTTCCCCTAAGAAATAGCCCCAATGTATTGTTTCCAAATACTAATTCTCTCAACTTCTCCAAATCCCTTGGCACTTATTATGTTCATTCCTCACAAGCAGTAGTGAAAACAAATGTTCTTTGTGTAAACAGACTTTGACAGAATGTGGGAACTTAAATAAATATGGTTAGAATATGGCATAAAGATTGGCTTCAAATTTGAAGCCAGCTGAAAGTGCAGGAGTAGAGAGGGCTGGTCACTCTACTTCACAAAAACCCACCCCAAAACCCCCACAAATGCATGCTGACATCTCTTCAAACAGGTAAATAGCAGCTCCAAGGCTCCTAACTGTGCCATATGTGACCAAGAAGAACGATGGTCTCGTGGGATGCAGGTCAAGAGAGGTTCTCCTCCCCTTCCACTCTGCCCTACGTTCTCCTCCCTCTCTACTCTGCCCTAGTCAGGCCCCAACTGGAGTATTGTGTCCAGTTCTGGGCTTCCCAATTCAGGAGAGACAGGAAACTACTGGACAGGGTTCACTGGAGGCTACAAAGATGCTTGAGGGGCCTGGAGCATCTCTGTGAGAAGGAAAAGCTGAGAGACCTGGGACCCTTCAACCTGGAGAAGAGCAGCCTCAGAGAGGATCTGCTCTATGCTCAGCAAGAGCTAAAGGGTGGAGGCAAGAGGCTGGGGCCAGACTCTTCTCAGTAGTGCTCAGTGACGGGACAAGGAGCGGCCCAGGGGGGTCCATCTGAAGAGGAATTGAAACCCCTTTGGTGTGAGGGTGCTGGAGCCCTGGGGCAGGCTGCCCAGAGAGGTTGTGGAGTCTCCTTGTCTGGAGAGATTCCAAACCCACCTGGCCATTGTGACCCTGGGCAAGCTGCTGTGGGTGACCCTGCTTTTGCAGGGGATGGGACTGAATGATCTCCAGGGGTCCCTTCCAACCCCGACCATGCTGGGATTCAGGGGTTTTGTGACATGTTTGAAGACACTGGAGTCGTGCAAATGCACCATGGTGAGTAAAGCAGCTGCTCCAAAACATCCTTTTGCATAAACCCTGCTCTGGTATCTGTTACTCTCCTCCCATAACACACAAGCATCCTGCCCGCGCCTTTCGCCTCAGCCGACCAGAGATGTGGAGCAGAGCTCTTCATTGGGGTGGGCAATGACATCACAGGAGCAATGGAAATCAAGGCTATTTTAAAGCACTGACATGGTGTATTTAAGTTAAGGGGGAGGGGGGGGGGGGAAAGGAGGAGGGGGGCGGGGAGCTGGGAAATAGAAAACACAAGTACTTACCCCAGACAACACAACTGCCCACAAAGCCTTTCTATGAGATTGGATACCCTGGGTGGTTTTCTGAGGCATGAAGCCAAAGGCCAAGAGAGCAAAACCACCCAAAAAGTGTAATAATTACCCTTCAGGGCCAGGGCTGCACGAAAGGGAACATATGAATAAAGACAAGGAAAACCCATTAAGTAATATTATTGACACGCATCTGACGTCGCCAGCAGCCAACCAGCGCTCGCCACTTGTGCTCTGGATCTCTGAAATCATTTCTTAATGGAATAAAAAGGGGGGGGGGGTGAGGGTTAAATTCTAAATGTCTTTCTACAGATGCTGGAGGCAGCAGGTTTGCCAGCCATTCACATCCCCCAGCCTGCGTGCTGCTTCATAAATCCAGGGCTTGGTGGGAGCACAGCAGTAGTCCTCTGTTCTATCAGTATTGCAAGCAAGTTCCAGCTTCCTGCAATAACCTCAAATTGCCATATTTCAGCTCTCCTGAAGCACCTGTCCCTGACACTGCCAAGCTACCCGGAGAATTACAGGGGGAAGAAATGAGGGAGACCATTTTCCATGCGTGGTGACAAATGTACCTCCTGATTCCATACTGCAAGCGGTCCTCCGTGCCAATTGCAGAGGAGAAATAAAGGAAAAATAGGGTTCAGACGATGCTACAAGCCTGAAAAAATGTGTCTGGACCACAGAAGAAAGGCACAAGTGGAAGATTTGTGGCTCTGGAGGGTTTTGAAAGCTTTAGGGTCCAAATGGCTGCTTTGCTTCCATGGTTTGACAGAAAAGCAGTTTCGAGGAGAAGCAGCATCAGAGCTGTGAGGGGATCAGCTGAAGACCAGACAAGCAGCAGCAGAACAAGAGGACACAGTCCCAAGCTGTGCCAGGGGAGGTTTAGGCTGGAGGTGAGGAGAAAGTTCTTCACTGAGGAAGTTGTTAGCCATTGGGATGTGCTGCCCAGGGAGGTGGCGGAGTCACCATCCCTGGAGGTGTTCAAGAGGGGACTGGACGTGGCACTTGGTGCCGTGGTTTAATCATGAGGTCTGTGGTGACAGGTTGGACTTGATGATCATTGAGGCCTCTTCCAACCTTGGTGATTCTGTGATTCTGTGTAGGATTAAAGCTGGATACCCACCTGGCAGAAGGTGACATGGTGGTTGTGGGGATGGGGATAATCCTGGAGCCAAGCAATATGTCCCCTCCAAAGTACCCAGACCACTTCTCCTCACTTGAGTTGTGACAGCTACACAGTTTCACAGAATCTAAGCATGGAAGGGACCTCTGGAGATCATCTAGTCCGAGCCCCCTGCTAAAGCAGGGGCACCTTGAGCAGCTTGCACAGGACAGCATCCAGGTGGGCTTTGAATGATTCCAGAAATTAAGACTCCACCACCTCTCTGAGTAGCCTGGTCCAGTGCTCTGCCACCCTCAAAGTAAAGAAGTTCCTCCTCATGTTTAGATGGACTTCCTAATGTTCGAGTTTGTGCCAGTCACCTCTTGTCCTGTCACTGGGCACCACTGAAGAAAGCCTGGCCCCATCCTCCTGGCACCCACCCTTGAAGCATTGGTAAGCACTGATAAGGTCCCCACTGAGCCTTCTGAGGCTTCTGAGGTTTCTGGGCTAAAATCCCCAAGTCCCTCAGGGCTTTTTTTTTTCATAGGATTAGTGTTCTAGGCCTCTAATTACCTTCATAGCCCTTTGCTGTACCCTCTCAAGCAGTTCCCTGTTCTTCTTGAACCAGGGAGTACTGGACCTGGTACTCCATTCTGTTGGCTGTATGTGAAGACATGTTTCTGGAGGAAGGCATATCAAGAAGGTACACCCCCACTGCCTGCAGGTAGAAACTGGTCTCCTCTCTCTTTGTAGGTACAGTGAGGAGTGAAGATACTGATGGCTCTGGAGAGTCCATCCTTTGATTTTCTTTAGTGTTCAAGGTTACAGCTGTGAGAGTGACTCTCTCACTGCTCAGGGCACAGCTGCATTTCCCCAGTTCAAGGGAGCTGGCCCTGCTTTTGAGAAGCAACATCATATTTTGACAGGTAAAGAACAGCTCATTCATGACTCCAGATATCAACCACAGCTCAAGGAAGGTATTTTAGAAGGTTCCTGGGTACTAACCTTCTGGAAGTGCTTAGAATGTAGAAGCAATTGTACAGCTGGTGCAGGGCACTGGAGCACTGCCTGGTGAGGAGAGGGTGAGACCTCTGGGGCTTTTTGGTCTGCAGAACAGAAGACTGAGAGGGGATTTAATAGATGTTTATCAATATCTGAGGGCTGGGGGTCAGGAGGGAGGGGACAGGCTCTGCTCACTTGCTCCCTGGGATAGGACAAGGAGCAATGGATGTAAGCTGCAGCACAGGAGCTTCCACCTCAACACAAAGGGGAACTTAACTGTAAGGGTCACAGAGCACTGGAGAACAAGCTCCTCAGAGAGGTTGTGGAGTCTCCTTCTCTGGAGACTTTCAAGGCCTGTCTGAATGTGTTCTTGTGTGACCTGAGCTAGATAGTATGGTCCTGCTCTGACAGGGGGTTTGGACTTGATGATCTCTTTAGGTCCCTTCCAACCCTTGACACCATGTGATCCTGTGATCTGGTGGGTGAGTTGTGCCGGAGCACAGCTGTATGTTGGGCTGGACAGTTCAGAGAGTCTACTACAGAGACTTCAGGACTCCCCACATACTTGTATTTAGCCTTCCTTATACATATGTTGTACCTATCTTAGCAAGTGTCCCGATGGTATTTCACAGAATCCCCAAATGCCAGAGTGTGAGGGTTGGAAGGGACCCCAGGAGATAGAATAGCCTAGGCAGAATAACCTAGCTCAACCCCCTGCTAAAGCAGGGACACCCACAGCAGGTAGCCCAGGGTCACAACATCCAGGTGGGTTTGGAATCTCTCCAGAGGAGGAGACTCCACAACCTCTTTGAGCAGCCTACTCCAGGGATCCAGCACCCTCACAGCAAAGAAGCTGTTCCTTATGTCCTTTCCTTGTCCTTTTGACCACTGAACAATGCATGATGTGATCCTTAAGCAGCAGGAGCACCCAAAGCACAGCCTTTCTCTCTTACCTGTACAGCTGGGGTTGGTGAAACAGCTGCAAGTGGAGCTGAGTCTGGCCATGCATTGTGGGAGTTTCTGGTCTGCTCCATGCTGAGTAAGCTTAGCTTAGGCCTCCTCTGTGCAGTCAGGCATGCAAGGCACCAAGGAGGGGCACACTCTGCAGAGCAAAGCAGATGGGGGTGCGTAGCCCCCATTTACTCCATGAGGATGCCCAAGCAGACACCAACCCCAGCTTTTTGTGCCAAGTCCCTTCTCCACCCTGCGAGGGCTCCACAGCTCACCCATCAGTATCCCAAAGCCGTGATTCCCAAGTGTTTCATGGGTGGGAAGGATCTGTTGAAGGAGGTAGCTGGGGAAAGCCAGCTCTTGGACCACCCCAGGGCAGGAGGTGGGCTTGTTTATCAGCACAGCTTGCTTGGTGCCACCCCTTTTCACTTTAGACTGAGTCACCCCTCCAGACACCAATGAATGTGCTCTTGTAAACAAACACCGAGGGTTGCTCTATTTTTTGTTGACGCTGCTGCTGCTGTTGGGTGTTTTTCTTTCTTTTCCAGCTAAAACTGCTTTGCTGTCAGAGAGCAAGAGAATGCAACCTTTGCAGGCTCTTGAGCAACTTCTAAATGGTCCCTGTTGGGGTGGGAGCCATTGCTTTCCTGGTGACCATGAGCAATAAACAGCCCAGTGACCATGGAGAGGGCACAGTGCGAGCATCAGGTTTGACCAGGGCTGCTGCCCAGCCCTCCTCTCCCAAACCTTGGTATCACTGAGCCAAATTGAGGGGTGTACCCGTGGAGGGTGCAGCATCAGACATTGTGTTGGCATTGACAGCACTCAGAGGAAGGCAAAGGTTTCACCAAGGGCAGGAGAGCAACGGGTGCATTAAGAAATATACAAAGGTAGGCTCAAAACTCTCCAAACCTCACCATCCTTGGCGGCATCTGGGAAGACATGTGGTGGAGAACACAGCAGCTTGTTTGCCTCTTCAGGGTTTCCACTGTTTTCCTTTTTGTTAAGTTCTTTCTATTCTGCTCATTTCACACTTGTCTAGCCCTGGTCACAGACAATAAGGTCCTGGTGAAAATACAAGGAGGCCCAAAACCCTTCCTCGACCTCACCATCCTTGGTGGCATCTGGGAAGAGCTGTGGTGGGGATGGCTGGTGGAGCTGACCAGAGCTTGTCTGCCTTTTGTGTAGCTCTGGTCACACTGATGGCTTCCTTTTTGCCCTGGCTGATTGTTACTGGCTGATAGCACAGCACACCCCACCAGCTGGCTCCTTGTAAGCCTTGGAACCTACTGATGGTTGCTGGGAGATGTGACGTCCGGTTCCCTGACACCAGAGTGGCTAAGATGCCTCTGGCAGCAACTTCAATGTAAGCTTCCCCACCTCCTCTGTTAGAACTGGTGGGCCAGGAAGAGCAGGTAGCTGCTGGCTTGTCCCCATCCATTGCTTGGGTGCTGCTCTGCTCTTTGTGGGGAAGAACTTGATTCTCTCTACCAAAACTGCCTACAAATGCCTCCTGTTTGCCTGGCCACGGCAGTGGGTTAGAAGTAGGGGGGACCATCTCACAAAGCAGAGGGCATTCTGCCTCTTCACATCACAGTTTGGGAGGCTGACTGTTATGAAACTGAAGATGACTAAACTGTTCTCCCTGGGATATTTCTTAAGGATGCTGCCTTCCCTTGGGTGAATGTGGTCCCAAGGGTTTGCTTCATTCATGCATGAAGTTGAGTGGCTTTGGTCTTGCTAACTGTCAAAAAACTCCCAGCTTTCCTACACTTACTACAATAGCCCAGCCACAAACTGGGGGTTTTGGTAAAGACAAACAAAACTGAAACCTCGCTCTGGGGTCAGCAGCAGAGTTTCATTGCCACCAGCTTTGCTCTCTTCCTTTAGTTTTCCTCCTTGAAGCCACTGGAGACCAGTAACCCCAGCTGACACTGCTGTGGACTCCTCCTCACCATGCATCAAGCAAGCTTGCAAGAGCTCTGAATCCCAACACTTGGAGGTGGGGGTTACCCCCCCCCCCAGCAAGCATGCTGCAGGTTGCTCCTCCTCACCTCACCTTTTCCACTGCTGCAAGCCAGAGCAGACCAAAGTTAAGCTTTGAGCTTCCAGCAATTTCCACTTTGGTGCCTTGCTGCCTTTCCTGCAGCGCTTTTATAAGCCTCTTTGGAAGACAATAGACAATGGGAGAAGTTGCTGAGTTACTCCCAGTGGACACATGTTGACAATAAACCCCTGTGACAGAGGTCAGCTGCGTGTGCCCAGAATAGCAGAGGGTAACTGGCTGCCCCGGGAGCGTCGCTCTGCCAACGAGCCGATACAGAAGAGATGTCTTATTGTCCAAGCCATTGAGTCAGCTTGGCCCAAGGAGATTAATTTTCCAGCAGATCTGATCTCTTTGCTCGCTGCAAGGATATGACAGCATGTCTCTTCCACTGGTAATGCTTACGGTCCCCGTAGCCATAGATATAAAGCTGTTTCAAACCATTTGAAGTGTGAAGAGGCAACACCGCCCTGGAGATCATGTTCCTGACCAGGTGCCCCCGTTGGTGGAAAGCCTTTTGCTCCAAGTGAGACACCAGAGTGAGTCAGAGGGTAGTTCCATGTGGGTGGGGTGGCTCTGCACAGCAGTGGGAGAGGGCAGGAGCTCTAACACGCTATGTCCTATTTTTAAGGGGTTGTAACTCAGCTTTACTTTTCCCCTCATACGAAGTCCCCTTGGGCAGGAAACCATTTTTTAGCACCTGGCTTGCAAAAAGCAAACACAAAAATGACTGACCAAGTGGAGTTTTCTTCTTTGGCTGCTCCCTCTCGTGGGTTGGCGTGGCAAGGTTTTTGCTAGTGGGAGGCCACAGGAGCAGCCCCTGTGAGAAGCTGCTAGAATCTCCCACACACACACATCTGATAGAGCCAGTGCCAGCTGGCTCCCCGGTGGACATACTGCTAGCCGAGGCCAAGCCAACAAGCAATGGTGGTAGTGCCTCTGGGATAATGTATTGAAGATGGAGAAAGAAACCTCTGCCGCTGCAGCCAAAGAGATGAGTGAGAATATAGGAGAGAAACAACCCTGCAGGCACCAAGGGCACTGAAGAAGTAGGAGAAGGGATGCTCCAGGCACCAGAGCAGAGATTCCCCTGCAGCCTGAGCTGAAGACCATGGGAAAGTAGGCTATCCCCTGTGGCCAAGGGAGGTCCATGGGGGAGCAGATATCCACCTGCAGCTCATGGAGGACACCACATCAAAGCAGGTGGACCCCTAAAGGAGGCTGGGACCCCATGGAAAGCCTGCTCCTGTGGCTGTGTGGAGAGAGGAGCCCATGCTAGGGCAGATTTGCTAGTGGGATTTGTGACCCTGTATGGGATCCACGCTGGAGCAGTCTGTTCCTCAAGTACTACATCCCATGGAAGGCATCCATGATGGAGCAGTTAATGAAGAACTGAAGCCTGTAGGAAGGATTCCCTCTGGAGAAGTTTGTGGAGGACTGTCTCCCGTGGGAAGGACCTCACACTGGAGCAGGGGCAGAGTGTGAGGAGTCTTCCTCTGAGGAGGAAGGCCTAGCAAAGACAACATGTGAAGAACTGACCACATGCCCATTTTCTTCATCTCCCTGCACCACTATGCAGGGGGGAGGTGGAGAGCTTGTGAGTAAAGTCTTGCCCAGGAAGAGGAAAGGATGAAGGGAATGTGTTTTAAGATTTGGGTTTATTTCTCATTACCCTCTCTCCCCGGTCCAGCTGAGGAGGCAACTGATAGGATGGCCAGCCTGATCTAGTGTAGGGTGTCCCTGCCCATGGCAGGGGGGTTGGAACTAGATGATCCTTGTGGTGACCCTTCCAACCCTGACTGATACTATGATACTACTATGGTACTATGCTTTGGTGGGCTCTTGACAGCTAGTCAAAGCCTGCCTTCCAGATCCAGCTCTTTGTAGGTGCCAAAAGGAGCGAAGAGCTTCTCTTTATCACGTGTGGTGGCTCTGCCATGGCCAGAGGCTGATGGGTGTCTTGGGGACAACTGACTCAGCAGGACAACCCATGGGCCTTTGTGTCACATCATCCCTGCTGGGAAGCAGACTGCACACGACAGATGTCACGTTTGAAAGCTTGGCACCCCAAGCTCTCCTTGGTGCTACGGGCGCGCTGTGGACTACAAGGTGTTATGAATAGCAGCGTGAGCATGTGTGCGACTGGAAGGTTTGCACAAGCTCCAGAAGTATTTTGGCAAACAAAAAAACTCTCTCCTTGGAAAAAAAAAAAAAGAAAAAAAAGAAAAAGAAAGATCCTGTGTATGACTCCACAGAAAAATATATCCACCTAAAAGCCATCCAGGAGAGGCTGCGGGACAGCCCGAGGCTCCTCCATGCACCATCTCCACAGCAGCAGGGAGGCGAGGTTGCTACCAAGCAATGGCAACAGCTTCCCTATGTTTAATGCCTATTTTTACTCTCCTTGCCTCCATTTTTCCTGGCAGGCAAAGGGCTGGAAGCAGAGGCACCGCGCCCTGGAGTGGTGGGGGGACGTTAGAGCAGGAGCACGGTGCCGCGGTGCTGGTTAGCTCCTAGGCTCCCCTTGACTGGCGTCACAACAAGTTTGTGACTGACTTTGTCGTACAAATGCCCAAAGCCCCGGGCCAAGAAACAGGTTGTTGTGGGGCTTTTTTCTTTCGTGTCGGAGCCCATTAGTGAAGAGCCAGCAGTGGAGACAGGAAGCAGCTGCTCTGTAAAGGTCAGCTTGGTGGGCTAAGTACAGTTTCTCCTGCATAAGACCGTGTCACCAGAGCCAATGGAGTCACTGAAAGACCCCCAAGGCACCCAAACAGTGGCCAAACGATCAGGGGAGCCTCCACCCATCCAAGCCACCAGGCTGCTGCGCAGCTGTGCCCCATCCAGCCCGCAGCCTGCGCCTCCGGTTCAAATGGGCGTAGCCTGGGGTGTGGAAGGGGAGAGGGTTAATGGCACCTCGCAGAAAAAAGCTGGAGGCTGTGTTGCCAACCAAACCAGCCACTTGAACATGTCCCAACCCAAATATTGATTCTTTTTGATCACTGGACTTTCTGCAGCCAAATTCACAGCTCACCCATCCAGCCCAGGGCACTGACGTCTTCGCAGCGACTGCCTCATGTTGAGCAAAGTTCCTTGAGGGCTTGGGTTTCTTTCTCCCTTTTTTGGGTTGTTTTTGTCTTTCTTTTTTTTTCTTTTTCAACTGGATGGCCTAGAATATATAGGAGACAAGGTAATTAAGGGATATCCCTGGAAAGATACGTGTGCTCCTGGAAATCTGCCTTCATGAATTCCACTACTAGCAGGAAGTTTTGCCCGAAGGGAGGTTGTAGCCAGGAGGGGGTTGATGCCCCTGTACTCAGCACTGGTTAGGCCACACCTTGAGTACTGTGTCCAGTTCTGTGCCCCTCAGTTTAAGAAGGGAATTGAGACACTTGAACATGTCCAGAGAAAGGCGATGAGGCTGGGGAGAGGCCTCAAGCACAGCCCTGTGAGGAGAGGCTGAGGGAGCTGGGGTTGCTTAGCCTGGAGAAGAAGAGGCTCATGGGAGACCTTCTTGCTGTCTACAGCTACCTGAAGGGAGGTTGTAGCCAGGTGGGGGTTGGGCTCTTCTCCCAGGCACCCAGCAGCAGAACAAGAGGACACAGTCTCAAGCTGTGCCAGGGGAGGTTTAGGCTGGAGGTGAGGAGAAAGTTCTTCACTGAGAGAGTTGTTGGCCACTGGAATGTGCTGCCCAGGGAGGTGGTGGAGTCACCATCCCTGGAGGTGTTCCAGAGAGGATTGGACGTGGCACTTGGTGCCATGGTTCAGTAGTCATGAGGTCTTGTTGGACTTGAGGACAGGTTGGACTTGATGATCTCAAAGGTCTTTTCCAACCTTATTGATTCTATGATTCCAAGGTAGCAGTGCCTTTCATGACCCAAACGTCCCTTTGCTGGTTTGATAACACCTTTGGAGGTCTTGCTCAAGGAGCTATTTATTTTGCTTGCTTTTTTTAACGATGTGCATGTTGGTTTGATGTTCACTTTCCTGAAATCTTCACTGTCCATCCAGTAAGGCCCTTCTCCACTTCACAGAATCATAGAATTGTTAGGGTTGGAAGGGACCTCAAGGATCAGCCAGTTCCAACCCCCGGCCATGGGCAGGGGCACCTCACACCGCAGCAGGTTGCTCACAGCCACATCCAGCCTGGCTGCAAAAGCCTCCAGGGATGAGGCTGCCACCACCTTCCTGGGCAACCTGTGCCAGTGTCTCACCACCCTCATGGGGAACAACTTCTTCCTAACATCCAATCTCAATCTCCCCATTTCTGGTTTTATTCCATCCCCCCAGTCCTATCACTCCCTGACACCCTCAAAAGTCCCTCCCCAGCTTTCTTGGAGCCCCCTTCAGATGCTGGAAGGCCACAATGAGGTATCCTGGGAGCCTTCACTTCTCCAGACTCAATATCCCCAGCTCTCTCAGTCTGTCCTCATAGGAGAGGTGCTCCAGCCCTATGGCACATTATTGTCCCAAATCTTCTGCAGATAGGCATGATAAGGTGATTCCCCAACTGGCTAACCTATGCTGCTCCTCTTTCCTTCTCCTCCATTAGTTGTAGAGAGGATGAGGATAGGCAAAGCTTTTCTTGCCCTGATGAAATGAACATGAAGTGTGTAATTTGCAGTCAGTTTGAGCCTCCTAAGTTCTGATCTATGCTGGTTCTGTGTTGCCTGTCATGGGAGTAGCCAAACCTTGGTTTAAGCAGATTCCAGGATCCTGAGCTGGTAGCAGGGTTTCCACAGATGGAAGCTGAGATGACTCTTGGTCCATGAGCCGTGAGATATTTGGATGAACTGGCTCCAACTGGTCCTTTTGCCACTGCCACAAAATCACGTAAGCTTCCTGATGTGTTACACACCTTCTGGCTGAAGGACCAGCCCCTCTTTCCTGTCCTCACCTCTGTCTCACCATCCTCTGCTGGAAGTTCTTCTCTTTCTTTCGCTGTGCTGTCTGAACTGCCTGGGCGGTTGCTTTCTGAGCTACTTTTCGGTTCGCTGCCAACCAATCTGGAGGGGCAGCATCCTGCAGCAGGAGAGTGGTTGAAGATAGTAAGTTGTCCAGCTGGCTCAGTTGCTTTTGGAAGATGTGTGATCAAGCTGTAAATAGAACCATTCCCTGCGCTTTCCTTCCCAAGCTTGATCTTGTTTATGCCTGGGAGCGGTACCTGGGGGATAGCTGCGCCCGGCCTCGGTTTGCATTTCCCTGTATTGCAGCAGAGTCATAGAATCACAGCATGCCCCAGGCCAGAAGGCACCTCCAAAGCTCATCCAGTCTGGCCTCCCTGCCGTCAGCAGGGACTGCGCAGGGAGGTGGTGGAGTCACCATCCCTGGAGGTGCTCAAGAGGGGATTGGACGTGGCACTTGGTGCCATGGTCTAGCAGTCATGAGGTCTTGGGTGACAGGTTGGACTTGATGATCTTTGAGGTCTTTTCCAACCAGGGCCTTGCTGAGCCTCACCTTGGATATCTCCAGGGAAGGAGCCTCAACCACCTCCCTGGGCAACCTGTTCCAGTGTTCCACCACCCTCATAGTGATGAACTTCTTCCTGACATCCAGTCTAAATCTGCCCTATCTCTAGTTAGAAGCCATTCCCTCTGGCCCAGTCGCTGCAGGTCTTTGCAAACAGTCTCTCTGCAGCCTTCTTGTAGCCCACTTCAGGTACTGGAAGGCTGCTACTAAGTCTCCCAGGAGCCTCCTCTTCTCCAGGCCGAACACCCCCAGCTCCCTCATCCTGTCCTCATAGCAGAGGTGCTCCAACCCCTTGATCATTTCCATGGCCCTCCTCTGAACCTGCTCAATCAGGTCCCTATCCTTCCTATATTGAGTGCTCAAGACCTGGATTACACAATACTCTGGGTAAGGTCTCCTCACCAGAGCAGAGCAAAGTGGCAGAATCACCTCTCTGGATCTGCTGGCAACGCTGCTTCTGATGCAGCCCAGGATGTCATTACCTTGATGCAACACCAGATTTGGAGCAAATTGGTGTAGATGACCTCTTCTTGATAGCCCTTCAGCTCCAGCCGGATGGAGTGTGAGCCACGTGTGGCCACACATTGCACGCTGAGGAGCACAGCTTAATGTGCATGGCCAGGAAGATGTCAGAGCTCTCAGCTCAGCTCACTTGATTGATGGCTTTACTCCACGAAGCATAACCCAGAGCAATCAGCTAAAAAGCTGGAGGGTGCTTCTTGGAGGTCTCCATCGCTTTAGACCTCTAAGGAGCTGCCCTCTGCTCTGTCCATCTGGAGGTATTTAGGGACGGTGGGGTGTTGGGGTGAAGCACCAAGAAGCCTTAGGCTAAGCAGATGAGGTGGAAGCACAACCCTGTACAGCAGTGAGTGCAGTGTGCAGTGTGTTTGCCCCATCCCAGCTCTGCTCTCTTGTCCCCACTCCTTGTGGCTTTGGGAAGCTGCATTTCACCATGCTGGTTCTCCACACCACCCCTAGCACTTGGAACATGCAGTAGTCCTTCACAGCTGAGCTTTCCACTTTGGTAACATCTTTCCCTGCAACGATCTCAAAACACTTCGTACAGGGAGATGTTTCTCTCAGCTTTTACCAAAGGACTACCTAGAGCCAAAGGAAAAGTGATTTTTGCAGCAATGCTTTCAAACCAAGCTTCCTGTCTGCCTCCCCAGGAGCCGTTTCATCCATTAGCCCAGTCCAGTTCTGCTTCTTTGTGGCCACCAGTACTTTTTCAGCTTCCCTCTCAGTGCATCACTGAGAGCCTTCCACTTTAGGACACAGGAGGACACACAACTCAAGACTTCTTCTTCTATGGTTTAGCTCCTTTGTATCACCACTAGCCTCGGGGTGAATGAGGAGAATGAGCTACTCAAAGGTGAGAATGAAGCCCCACCAAATCTTTAGCTGGGGCAACCCAATGAGCTGAAGGATGGCCACCCTGATTCGACTTGCTTTGGAAGGCAGCAGTGGGGTGGTGCAGTGCTTGGGACTGCTGAAAGGTGCACCGGTGTTGAGGCACACACCTTCCCCTCCAGCCAAAGCTGGAGACTTAGAGTTGAAAGCGGACTGATGGGTGCCCACGTGAGCATGAGGCATCACTTCCCATTTCAATACAACGGGATATAAAGTGGTTTTAAGGGGAAAAAATCTCACTTCTCTGTGGAAAAGGAGGGCAAGTCCCAAAGCATGCTGGGGAGATGAGGTTGGCTGATACTCCAGCAATGTGCTTGGCTCAACACCCTCCACAGCTTTACATGATCTCCAGGGCCTGAACATCTCCTGCAGCTGGGCCCATCCCTGGTACGTCCCAGGTGATCACAGCAAAACAAAACTTCACTTTCTAGGATTAAACTCCAGGATTTCCTCACTCCTAAGCAAGTTCCAGCTCTCTGGAGTCAACAGCAACTTGCCCAGATCCTGCTTTCAAATACAAACAGATGTAAAACGCAGGGTAGTGCAGTGCTCTGCTGTGACCCCTGGGCTGAGCTGCTCCACTGGACGCTGCACTTTCCCCCCAGCCGTTGGAAGGCTGGAGGGATCCCCCTAAGCCAGCAGGGTGACCCCAGTGCTGCGCTGGGACATCCCAGCCTCCGTGTTGCCTGGCTCCTGGGCGGCTGGGAAGGGGTTTGGATGCGATTCATTCATTGCAATCAAAACCCCAACAAGTACTGGAAGAAAGTTCAAATGTATGTGAAATAACTTGTCTGAAAAGCTGGCAAAGGCAGCTTATTTTTCCTGTCTTACAAGAAGTTATGCAATCAAGTGATTAATTACCCATGGCACAGGCTGAGGGGTGAAAGACTAATATTCCTGGAGACTGCTGCTGTTGACCTTGTGTTATACCCAGGATGGGAATAGCCCAAGCTTCCCAGCAGAATAAACCTTGCCCAATGGCCGGCCTTGTCTCCTCCAGAGGTGAGTGAAGAGGTTAAAGTTCTATTTGCCTTCAGAATTCTGTGCCTCCAGCAGGAAATAGTGCCATCAAAAAGACTCCCACCCATTCCCTTGCAATAAAAAAAACCACACAACTAAAAAAGAAAGGAAGTTCAAGGGTTTTTCTAGTGGAAGGGCTCTGCCTCACCAGCCTGCAGCAGTGGGGTGGGAGCCCAACCCTCGACCTGGGCACTGCTGGGAAGTGGTTTAGCAGCACTGAACGTGTTAACTGGCACCCGCCGCTGGAAACTATCTCAGCTGGTTGCAGTTAGCCCCAGGAAGGGTGAACCTCAAATTCAATCTCAATTTCAAATGATGGTTCTTGCCTGCACTGAATGCCTATTACTGTGAATTGGGATAGGGTTTCTTTCCTGGGGAAAGAACCATTTCCTGGGATGTGATGGAAACTCGTTCTGCATGCAGCGGCAGTGCTCATTCGTCCTTTCTCCTCTGAAGGGTGCTACCTTTCTGTGGGGTGGGGCACAGCGTCTCAAGCCCATTTCTCATCCCACCTTCCACCCTCTACACAAGCCCAGGTGCAGCATCCACTTTCTGGTGAAAACCTTTCACCACGTGGTTAGCCTGGACCAAATAGTTACCTGGTTCTTTGTGGTGCTTTTTGGGGAGGTTTTAGCTTTAACTAAGTCTTCACTTCTAGATTAATAGAATGGAGTGGAATGGAATGGAATGGAATGGAATGGAATGGAATGGAATGGAATGGAATGGAATGGAGTGGAATGGAATGGAGTGGAGTGGAGTGGAATGGAATGGAATGGAATGGAATGGAATGGAATGGAATGGAATGGAGTGGAGTGGAGTGGAGTGGAGTGGAGTGGAGTGGAGTGGAGTGGAGTGGAGTGGAGTGGAATGGAATGGAATGGAATGGAATGGAATGGAATGGAATAGAATAGAATAGAATAGAATAGAATAGAATAGAATAGAATAGAATAGAATAGAATAGAATAGACCAGACCAGACCAGACCAGACCAGATTGGAAAAGACCTTTGAGATCATCAGGTCCAAGCTACGATCCAACACCACCCAATCAACCAAACCACGGCACCAAGCGCCCCATCCAGTCTCTTCCCAAATACCTCCAGTGATGAATCATGGAACATTAGGGGTTGGAATGGACCTCTAAAGGTCATCCAGTCCAACTCCCCTGCCAAAGCAGGATCACCTAGGGCAGGTCACAAAGGAAAGCATCCAAGCAGGTTTTGAATCTCTCCAGAGAAGGAGACTCCACAACCTCTCTGGGCAGCCTGCTTCAGAGCTACAGCAACTTCATAGCAAAGAAGTTTCTCCTCACATTGAGGTGGAACTTCCTGTGTTCCAGCTTCTATCTGTTGTTCCTTGTCCTGTCACGGGGCACTGCCAAAAGAGCCTGGCACCTTCATCCTGACACCCAGTCCTCAGATATTTATAGATGTTGAAAAGATCCCCTCTTAGTCTTCACTTCAGACTAAACAGTCCCAGGTGTCTCAACCTTTCTTCGTAGGAGAGAGGTTCGAGCCCTTTAATCATCATCTTAGCTCTCCATTGGAATCTCTCCAGTTAATCTCTAGATCCAGTAGATTTCCAAGGGAATGGGGCAGCGAACCATCAGTCATTTCAGTCACTGGTGGCAAGGAACAGTCCATGTGTCCATTTAGGACTCAGGAGGACACTTAACCTCATGACTTCTTCCACAGTTTAGCCCCTTTTTAACACCAGTAGCCTCAGGCTGAACGGGGGAAAAGTGGTCTGAGCCACTCAAAGGTGTCTTAAAATTCCATGTGTAAGGAATAATGGTCATGGTGGTGTTAGATCAGTGGTTGGACTCAGTGACCTTAGAGATCTTTTCCAACCAAAATAGTTCCATGGCTCTGTGAATGTGAAGCATTCCCTGTGTTTAAAACCTTGCCCACTTTGTTGCTAAGCCTTTACAACCATATTCTTGGGAGTATATCTTAGCTTGTCCTACCTCTCCTGGCTGAATTGGTGGCATTAAATATGAAACAAACACCCATTATTCATTTTAAAACTACACTCAGTGTAGGAAGAGGCAAGAAAAGAAAGGGCTTGAGGGCTTGCACCGTTTCTCTTTCTCAAGTAGAGGTTTCCATCAAAGCAACTTGGAGCATTTGAAAGCTCCTAGTAGAGGAGAGAACCAAACAAGAAAGGAAGCCAGGAAAAAAACAGGGCAAGGGGTGAAGGGTTACTTGGTGTGCAATAAATAAAACCTTCCATAGTCTTTGGTCTCGTGGAAGGGTCAGCAACTTGGTGTCAAATAACTCCTTGCAGCAGGAACACTGGACAGCACCTGTCCCATGAAGACAGGCTGAGAGAGTTGTGGTTGTTCAGCCTGGAGAAGAGAAGGCTCCAGGGAGACCTTCTAGCAGCCTTCCAGTACCTGAAGGGGGCCTACAAGAAAGCAGGTGAGGGACTGTTTACAAGGGCTTGTAGCACTAGGACAAGGGGCAATGTCTTGAAACTAGAGCAGGGTAGATTTAGATTGGACATGAGGAAGAAGTTCTTCACTGTGAGGGTGGTGAAACACTGGAACAAGTTGCTCGGGGAGGTGGTGGAGGCCCCATCCATGGAAACACTGAAGGTCAGGCTCTGAGCAACCTGATCTAGGTGGGGATGTCCCTGCTGACTGCAAGGGGTTTGGATTAGATGACCTTTAAAGATCCCTTCCAACCCACAGAATGCCACCAATGCATTCTATAACTCCATGGTGTTGAAAACCTTGTTCAGATTGGCATAAACAACACCCACTGCCCGTGTCTCATCCAGCCGGCCACTCATCTCATTGTAGAAGGCTCTCACGATGGCCAGGCGTGACTTCAGCGTCTCAAACTCACCAGAGTGTGAGGCTTTGAGGAAGGGAACCGCACCTCATCTCCCCCAGGCCTTGGTTTTCATAACAGTTGGAGGGAAATTGGTGTGTTTTAGCTTTTGTTGTAACTAAGAACGGTCATCTCCCTTCTGGGGAGTTAGGTAGGAAAGGCAGAATTTACTGTAACAGCTCAGTTCTGAGTGCTCAGGTTTTTAGTCTCTGCTTTGGCATGGACTTAGAAGAGAGAAAAAAAACATAATGATCACTTAAAAATAAACTGAGCTATTGTATTTAACCTTGGCCCCTGCAGCCAGTGATACTCGGTGAGACGTTCCAGCTATCCACAGATCCTTTTCACCGAAGCTTCCCTTCAGGAAACAAAATAAATTAATGCTACAAACAGGAAGCAGCTGTCTTTTCCTAAATAATAATTAAAATGGGGTCCCCTTAGCTGAAAAAAAGAAAAAAAGGGGGGGGGGAGAGGGAGGGAGAGAGGGATAAAGGGGAGGGGAAAAAGACCTGGAATATTGTTGGTTTAACTTCGACCGGCCTTCGGAGGACCGGCTGAGGAGAGCAGCAGAAGCTTGCGCGGCCAGGAGGACTTCTAGAAGCTGGGTTTGGCTCTAACACCGAAACACAACAAATCAAAACAAAGCAAAACAAAAAACCCTGAGAGAAAGGTCTGGGCAAGGGGCAGATGAGCAAGACAAAGGAATGTTGCTCGCTCAAGGCACACAAGCTCTCCTCCAGCTGTAGAGTGCACAGGGAAAGGAACATTAATCATCGTAATCATTGATGCTGCTCCTCAGGAGCTTTCATCTCCTATCAGCTAGGAAATTCCAGGGTGTTCCTGATGGGTTTGGTTTGGGTTTTTTGTAGGGTTTTTTGTTGTGGTTTTGTTGTTGGGGTTTTGTTGGTTTGTTTTTTTTTTCTCTTTTGCTGCTGTTGTTTTTGTCCCAGACTGTTGACTTGACACAGTTCCTTGAAATTCCACTCCAAGAAGTTCAAGAGGAAGCTCTTGGCTCCTTCCAGCCGGCTGGGAGGAGGAGGTGGTGGCAATGAGTGTGCTGCCACGCAGGGGCTTTTCCTGCTGTGCCCCCAGGGCTTCCAGAGCTGGAGGGGCCTTTTCCCTGTGGGATTAACCACTGAGCTTGTGGGTGACCACAAAAAAACATGCTGGCCGGAGGTGAGGAAAGCAGGGGAGATAGCCACAACCAGCAAAAGCCATAAGCAGCACAAGAGCAAGGACTTTTTGTCTGTTATTGCCCTTGGGTGAAGCTGTGGCAGTGCACAGGGGAGGGTGCATGTGTTAACAGCATGAAATAACTCTTCAGTAAAAAAACCCAACAAACCAAACAAAACATGTTTGAGTTTGCTTCATCTCAGGAGATAATGTCAACTGTGCAACATGGCCTGGAGAAAAGACTCAGGATGCAGCCTCTGTTGGTGCTCTGCCATCTGCTCGAGTAGGTGGTACTGGGTGACTGGTGGTGCTGAACGTCCAGGAGTGACTTAATGGAAGTTTTATGACTGCAACCAGAAAACCTGTGCCATAAACCCAGTGGGTTAGCCAGTGCCACCTCCTAAAATATAGAATGGGTGGGATAAACAAGGTTTGTGTTTTGTTTGTGAGATTTCAAGGCTCTGCTTGGCAGGCAGAGAACTTTCTGCCCACTCGCAAACATATCACTGAGCTGCTGAGTGTGGCAGGGATTTAGAGGTGAAAAAGGAGATGGCAGAAAAGTCGGTGACAAGCCTCATGACTCCTTCTGGTGTTTGAAGGTATCATGGATACCAATGTCTATATTCTTTGAGGTATGGAGGCTCCAGAAAGACCTCATGCCATAGGCTCTTGCCCACAAATCACAGCTGGCACTGATTACAACTTCAATGTTTTTTAGAACTGGTTGCTTTTAAGATGGGAAGGCAATTAAAGCACTTGGATGTGAAGACACTGACATTGTCACAGAATTGCACAAAGATTGGGGTTGGGAAGGAACTACAGAGATCATCTAGTCCAACTTCCCTGCCAGAGCAGGTTCACCTAGAGCAGGTTGCACAGGACAGCACCCAGGTGGGCTTCGAATGATTCCAGAAATGAAGACTCCACCACCTCTCTGGGCAGCCTGGTCCAGTGCTCTACCACCTTCAAAGTAAAGAAGTTCCTCCTCATGTTTAGCTGGAGCTTCCTATGTTTGGGTTTGTGCCAGTCACCTCTTGTCCTGTCACTGGGCACCACTGAAAACAGACTGGCCCCATCTTCCTGACAGCCACCCTTGAAGCATTTATGAGCGTTGATGAGATCCCCCTCAGTCTTCCATTCCCTCGGCTAAAGAGCCTCCAGTCCCTCAACCTTTCTTCATAGGAGCTATATTCGAGTTCCCTCATCATCTTTGTAGCCCTTTGCTGTACCCTCTCAAGCAGTTCCCTGTCCCTCTTGAACCAGGGAGGCCAGAACTGAACCCAGCACTCCAGATGAGGGCTCACCAGGGCAGAACAGAGGAGAATCACCCTCGATCTCCTGGACATGATCTTCTTCATTTACGCCAGGATGTCACTGGCCACACAGCCACAGAATCACACAGAATCACAGAATCACCAAGGTTGAAGAGACCACAAAGATCACCAAGTCCAACCTGTCACCACAGACCTCATGACTAAACCATGGCACCAAGTGCCACATCCAATCCCCTCTTGAACACCTCCAGGGATGGTGACTGCAAGCAGTCCCTTTACTCTGCACTCAGTGACTTTATTATCTATACAACCTTTCTTCTATCTTCTTCTCGTTACAGCTTGTCCAACTTCAGTTGGCATCCTCTGAGTGAAGCCTGCAGTATTACACACTCCTTTTCAGCTGGGCAGAGCAGTCTCCTGCCAGTCCTATATCTGTAAGGCTGAGGGGACAAAGCTAATCTCCTGGTGGAACTGCAAATGCTTCTGTTAGCAGCATGTTGCTGAGAAGTGTAGGAAAGTTCAGATGGGAACGTCCAGAACACTTGACAGCCTTCACCAGCTCACATGGAGAACTTTTTCATGGAAACCCTAACCCTAACCTTTTCCACAGAACAGTTTCTCCTGAGTTACCTTCAGATAAAGGTGCTGTCTCCACAGTCCCCATGGGAAGTCCCATCTGTGCCCCTGCGGTGAAAGGGAAATCTGCTATGGAGCTCTGAAGGAAAACATCACGATGAAAAATGAGGGTTTTGCAGTTCCCTGCTGGAAGCACAGTTTTGTCCCTGAATTCAACTGCCTGTTCTCAGGATCTCTCTTGTAGATAACATGTCGAGCTGGCAACTTCTCTGTCATGTGGGTCCCGAGCCAAAGAGTTCTCCTTCACATGCTGTGGTGGGCTACGCCTAAGAGATTGTAGTGGTTTGAGCCTTAATTGGGGCTTAAAAGCTCAGATGGGGGCAAGGCTGAGAACCCTTCCCCTGTTTTCCCCACCCCCACCTCCTTTCCCAAGAGAGAGGGGGGGGAAAGGGAGGGGAACAAATCCACCAAGAAATAATTTGGGTTCAGCTTGGAAGTAGAGAGGCAAAGAATTTTTGTTTAAACTATATGTATTTATGTAACAATGACAGGCAGGGTTCACAAGGGTAAGGAACAAGGATGGACAAATGGGAAAAGGAAAAGAAATATGAGATACAGGAACAGCCCTTTGCAAAGAGTGGAAGGTGCAGGGAGGACCACGTGGCAGGGAAGCAGCAAGCCAGCAGCAACTCTCTTTCGTCCCCGCGAAGCAGAAGGAAGAGAGAGCGATGGCTGCAACGTCCTCCCTTCTATACCCCTGCTGGACAAGGTGGGGGCGAGTGGAACAGACCAAGTCAGTTTCCCAGGGGGAAAACACCCTCCAGGGAGGGCAAAAACTCTCACAAGCCCTCCTCCCCTGTTTTCAGGATGGGTGTAGCCCACCACACATGCTCAGAAGGGATTCAGGAGACCTGAGGTATTCTGGGCAAACGCAGCTAGTGAGGCAGAAAGCTTCAAGGGCAACAAAGGGAGGAGTGAATATTTCTCCAGTGATGCAGAAATGATCCCATAGGGGGCCAAGAAGCTGTGCAGGTGGCAGTGCGGGCATCAGCTTTGGGCTTGTGAGTGCCTTGCACAGGGTCAGTGGTGGTAAACTCAGAAGTTTTTGGAGAGAGCACCTTTTAATCCATGTTTGGGCTCACCCAGCACACACACACAAAAGGATTAAAAAGGAGACCGACGTCATCCCAGGCCTCTTGGCTCCCGCCAGTACACATGCCCTCATTTTTAGTTCAAACTAAATGAAGCTATTAAGGTACAGGAAACCTAATTTCATATCTGAGTCTTCTTGGGCAGAGGCTGGAATACCGAAAAAGGCAGCGGGGTCTTTATCACAATGTACAATTCAAGGGAAGTGAGGGGTATTATTCATGTGGGTGTGACCTGCTGGCCATGCTGATTCACTCTTCCACTCCAAAGCCCTCCCTCGTCCTTCCGAAGCTTTACGGCAGCTCGGGGGCCACCTCTGCCAGGGCCCTTATTTGGTGAAGAGAGCTACATCTTTTGGCCTGCCCTCTTTCCTCCCTGCTACAAGTTATTGTTGTGGAAATGGCTCACAGAGGGATGCTTTGCTTTGCTTTTTTTTTCCCCTTTCCTTTTTGTTGTTTTCATCCCCCTTAAAGATTAGGGCTTCCTGTGGCTAAGAATAGCTCCTGCCAGTTATGTGAGCAGCAGCAAAGAGTAAAAGGAGCATCAACAATGCGAGTGTCACTGGAGGGGAAAGTTCCCCCCCCCCCCGCCACCTGTCGGGACAGCATACCACTTTTGGAGACCTCTGGGAGACACTTGGCTAAATGTGAAGCTTCCTGAGTGAGCTCCACCGTCGGTGTGACGAGGGATAGCAAAGTCAGGGCAAGTGTTCTGCATCATCCCTGCAGTTACATGCTGATCATCAGGGGCCATCGACCCCAGTGAGCTCTGAGTGGTGATGGATGGCTTGCTGTGGAGTCCCCAGAAATCTGGAGTGATGCATCTATCTCAGTAGCATAAAATGCTTTGGGTTGGAAGGGACCTCCAGAAGTCAGCCAGTCTAACCCTCCTTCAGTCAGCTGGGGATGAGCTCACAGGATCACAGGATGTTAGGTGTTGGAAGGGACCTCCAGAGATCATTGAGTCAAATCCCCCTGCCAGAGCAGGACCACAGAATCCAGCACAGGTTGCACAGGAACACATCCGGATGGGGCTTGAAAGTCTCCAGAGAAGGAGACTCCACAACCTCTCTGGGCAGCCTGTTCCAGTGCTCTGTGACCCTCACCGTGAAGAAGTTCCTCCTCACGCTGAGGTGGAACCTCCTGTGCTGGAGTTCATATCCATTCACAACTCCATCAAACTTGACTTTCAGTGTCTCAAGGGGTGGGGCCTCCACCACCTCCCTGGGCAACCTGTTTCAGTATTCTGCCACTGTCATAGTAAAGGACTTCTTCCTAAAATCTTGAACTGGTGTATTTACCTCAGAAGATAGCACTTGGTGTAGCCACTCATTTTTTGCCCTCTGACTGTCTGGGCGAGAGAACAGGATCTGTGATCTCCAGGTACCATCCTTTCTCTCTTCTTTTCTGTTTTGTTTCAGACCATTTTTCAGATGTCATTCCCCTTCAGAGGTCCCTGCTATCCTGATTGCTCACGGTTTACAGCAGCTTCTCAAAGTCACAGCAAAGAGACCCAGGACAGGAGACCTCAAAGGAGCAGCTGGGAAGATGTGAAGGGAAAGCTAACAAGGCTGCTCGGTTGTTATTCAGAGACTCATCTTTCAAAGAGTGTTTTCCAGGGAAGATTGGGGTGAGAAAGGCTCTGACTGTTATCACTACAAATAAATCCTTTAGAACATATCACAAGTAGGATGAATCAGGTCCCAGAGCAGTTCATCTGAGATATGTGCTGTCTCGACAGCTTCAGCATCTCTTAACACGGATGCCAATAAGGACTCAATTTCCACAGCTGAACTCAGAACCAAGTGGGCAAACTGGTGACCAGAATTCTAATCTGCTGCCAACAGCTGGTTTCACAACCATTTCAACATTGTCTCCTGAGGTGGGAACAAATGGAACAACAAGGAGGCAAGAGGGGCAGCAGCATCTGACACCAACATTGTTGCCAACTTCTTGGTAGCATCGACCCCCAAGAGCGGCAGACCGCTTGGAGGTGATGGAGGTGGCAGACATCACCAACAATAAGCTATCCAGCAGATTTGCCTACCAACAGTCAGGATCTCAAGCTGCTTGGTCAAAGGTGACCTGGAAGGTGGCGTGTGCAGTGCCTGAGCTGTGGTGAACCAGAGAGTGCTTGAAAATGGGGACCTTTGGGAAGTAACCATGCAGGAAGAGGATAAAGCCATCCCTCGTGGACGTCATAGTACATGAGGACATCAAAACAGCCCCAGTGGGCCAGACCAAAGGTCTGTCTAACCTAACATCTAAACCCCAGCAGGGCCCACGAGTAGAAGCCTAGGGAGAAGTAAGAACAAGGGCAAACATACACAATACTTCCCCTCAGTGCTCTCCCAGCCTCCAACTATTTTCAGCTCAGGAACTTCCTGAGCCAGATACAGTTTCTATGAATTTAGTAACTCTCAGTGGATTTATCTTCCGTGAACTCTCCTTGAATCCATGTAAACTTCTCCTATCTACAACATCCTCTGGTAAGAAGATCCTCAAATCTGCTACCTGTTGCATGAAGATTCACCTCCTTCTGTTTGTTTTTCAGCCTGGCTCCTACTATATTCATCTAATGCTGCTTGATCTGGTACAGGAAGAGAAAGTAAAGCCTAGCCCATCCCCACTCCCACACTGCTCACAAACCTCTCTTGTGTACCTCCTATTTCTTTCCCAACCTGAAGATACCTGTTGCAGTTGGTGTGGGAGCTAAGCCTCACGGTGGAACTTGTGAAGGGCTTGAGCTATTTTTATGTATGGCCTCACTTGCCCTCGGGCTCCAAAGGGTCTTGCTGCGTCCTGCAGTTGTGAATGAAAGCCTCCAGCCTGCTCAGAGCTTGAGTTCCAGCTCTAATGCTGCGAGTGTCACGCGTTGGCAGAGCTGTGGGGATATAAATAATAGCCTGCACTCAAGTCCCGGGGAGGAACAGTTCCTAACCATGCCGTCCGCCTGCACGAGCCATTCCTGGAAGCCTCTTCACGCTCCTGTCCTCCCTTACACATCCCCAACGTTGCCAGGAACCCATACTCCCAGCTTGGCTTCCAGAGGTCTTATGAGGTTATTCATGTCTACAGGCTGCACTTTGTGGACAGACTTCAGCAGGAGTTTCTGGCAGTGGCCAGCAGCTTAGCCCTTTCTCTCGTTGCACTGGCATGGAAATCCGTTGTGAGTGCCCAGGGAAACCAAGAGCCTGCCACCTGCACAAATGTGGCTGAGTAGCTCCCACAAGCATGGCCTGCTCTCTGCTCTGTGTCGTGGTGACCTCCGAGCATGCCATCGAGAATAACCCCATGCCTGGGACCAGGAATAGAAAGAAAGGAAGGATGCATTTTAGGTAGAGGCAGTCAGAGAGTCTGCAAGATGAATTGCTTGAAGTGGTTTGAAAGTTGAAAAAATGTGACTCACTTCCAGGGGGAACTGTTTTTTCCCAGGCTGGACCGAGGGCAGTATTGTATCTTAGGCAAGTGCATGGCCACCATTAGGTCTTTACTGACATCCACATGGATGGGTCGTAAGCAGGTTATGGTGAGGGGGGAAGCAGTCTCTTCATCCAAGTAACAAGAGAGAGACAAGAGGGAATGGCCTAAAGTTGTCCAAGGGGAGGTTTAGGTTGGATATTGGGGAAAATTTCAACATGGAATGTGTGGTTAAGCCCTGGAACAGGTTGCCCAGGGAAGTGGTGGAGCCACCCTCCCTGGAGTGATTTAAAAGCCAGGTCCATGCAGTGCTGATGGACATGGTTTAGTGTTGGACTTGGCTGTGCTGGATTAACAGCTGGACTCTTAGATTTTAAAGGGCTTTTCCAACCTGAATGGTTCCGTGATTCTTTAAGCCATCAACCTGCATGGTGGGCACACAGAGCATGTGTGCTCCACAGACCCTGAGGGACCTCTGCAAGAGGAGGATGCACCCATTTATCCAGTGTGGATTTACACATAGCTTGTGCAGCCAGCATCACTCACATAAGGAAGGTTCCTGTGCTCCTTGACAGAAAAAAAAAGTCTACAAGGCATCTTTATCCAGACAGGCAGGAACCTCCTAACTGGTTCAGAGCAGCAGTATATTTAATTAAACACTTCTCTTCCCACAAACCCAGTGGTAGCACTGCAGAGGATGAGGTAAGAGAGCTCAGTGTGGGCAGCCATGCCCTAGCAAGCTGCCAGCAGAAGTCTACTCTGTCCCCTGGGCTATCAGCACTCAGCTACTCCAGAGCGTGAGGGTTTGATGATGTTTATCAACACTTGCCCTGTGAAACACAGCTATGTGTACCCTCATTCATCACAGAGATAACATTATCTCCCCAGTGTCCTTCTCTCACTATCTCCTCTCAGCAACGAGCAATTTCACAGAATTAATCTGTGCCTGTTGACGACATCAGGTGTTTTATTTCACACCATCTTTCCTCTCCACGCGTCATTGCCTGCTGAAACCAAGGCTGCTGTTGCAAGGAAGAGCTGAGAGCCGCTCTTCGTGTGCAGCTCCACAGCACTCTCCAGCCCCTCCACGCCGAGGAGACAGCGGTGGCAGGTTGTGCCCCCCGGACCGGGCATGCAGGTTTGGCAGCACGACCCTAGGAGAAGCGTCTGGTGGCTCAGGAGCGTTCCCGAGCAGGCCCCGGCTATTGTTCCTCACAGGTCGCACTGCAGCAGCTCAGGCTCTGAATTTTCCAAAGCCCTGCTCCACGCACATCCACCGAGGCCAGGAATGCAAGCTCACCCGGAAACCACCTTTCCCTTTTAAGTGAGAGCATTTGAGAGCCGCTTTGGTATTTCCCATCTCTAGATACCACATTTTTTCCACTGACTCCGCAGGCAGCGCCAGGACTTTCAGCCAGAGCCTAAAGCCGTCGGCGCACCAGGAAGCGCAGGAAGCCGAGCACCGAAACTTCCCATCCCATTTTCAGCAGAGGGGTCAGAGCTGTCTCTGCCCCGCGGCGCGACGACCGATTTACCGTCACCCCCTCGCTGCCAGCACAGGAAAGCGCTCCCAGACGGGCTCCGGCCCCGGCGCCCCTCAGCCCTGGGCAGCCAGCCCCACCCCAGCCAAGGTGCTGCCCCTCCAGGCCTTTTCTCTCCTTCCACCACCTCTTCTTCTGAGGATGAGGATGGGCTGGCCGAGCTGGCTCACACACGCCGGGGCTGGTGGCAGGGTGGCACAAAGCCTGCATTGTGCGCGCTCGCCGCCCCGCGAGGAGATCTAATTGTCTTCCCCCAGCTCACAGCAACAATTTGCTGGCAGCCAGGCTTGTGTCATTATATAACTGGAGATAGTCCGACTTGTAAACAGATCTCCAGAACATGCCTCTCATCCCTTGTTTCGGAGGAACAATAAGCTCGGGGCTGGCTGACACCTTGGTGCTGTTTGCAAGGGCACTAGACCGAACCTTCGCAGCGAGGGATTCACCCAGGGCATTGCCTGCTCTTTGGGATGTCAGTGTGGAAGCCCAGAAAAGGAAGAGGCCTTAAAAACAAACCTGGAGGTGTGCAGGGCTCTTTTCAGCTGCATCTCCTGCTCTCCATCTGGGAGAGGAGCTGTGCAGAGAAGGCTTTCCAGCATTAAGCCTGGAGGAGCCCAAAGAAGGACTTTGCTTTCTACACTCACTACAGAATCATAAAGTGGTTCAGGTTGGATTATCTTCCTCTGGACCCTCTCCAGCAGGTCCATCTCCTTCCTGTGCTGAAACCTTCCCTCACTATACCTTTCCTCTGCTCCCAATGCTGCCTATTCAATTTCTCTCTCTCTCTCTCCCTCTCTCTTCTTGCTTTCCCTGGGCCTCCAAAGCTCTGGGCACCGCATCCCACCCCCGAAAGAGGGTAGAAAAATATCGGGAGGTTGTTGCTCTATTAGAACTTGGCAGCTGCTGGCCCTGGGTGTCCATCTTCCTCTGCTCCTCTCTCCCCCACTGTTAGATTCTATTTCACAAATAAATACCCTGCATATTGACGTCAGAGGAGGCCTTGAGAAATCATACTCCTGCCGCTCTCTGCGCTGCGCTTGGGGGACGGAGGGGAGAGGGAGGAGGAACAGAAGCAACAACCTCTCGGAAGATGAAGTCTTAATATTCTCTTAATTGCCTCCCTCCTTTTGCAGCTATGCCCCAGCTGGGAAGCAAACAAAGATTACTGTTATCGGCGTGTCCTTCTGGCTCGAGGCAGCACAACCAAGTATCCAAAGTGCCTGTTTCTGGGGGATCATCTTTTTGTTTTAGCGGAGGAGATACTCTGTCCTAGATGCTGGAGGGGTGCTCTCAGAGGTCCTTGTGCTCCTCACGTGGAGCTTGCAAAAGTTGTGCCCAAAATGCTGGCACAGAGATCTTGGAGAAAAGGAGGCTAAGGGGAGACCTTCTCGCTCTCTAAAATTACCCGAATGGAGGTTAGAGCCAGGTGGGGGCCTGTCTCTTCTCCCAGGTGGCAAGTGACAGGACAGGAGAAAACAGGCAAGTTGCACCAGGGGAGGTTTATGTTGGGCATGAAGATTATCTCTTCCCCCAAAGGCTTGTCAAGCCTTGGAACAAGCTGCCCAGGGCAGCAGTGGAGTCACCATCCCTGAAGAGATTGAAAAGTTGTGTCGATGTGCTGTGACCTGGCAGCATTGGCTTGATGGCTGGGCTTGGTCTTGAAGGTCTCTTCCAACCCAAACAACTCTATCATTCTATGAAATTAAGTACCTTGTTGAAATGAAGGAGATGGTTAGACTAGACTAGACTAGACTAGACTAGACTAGACTAGACTTGACTTGAATTGGAATTGAATTGAATTGAATTGCATTGAATTGGATTGGATTGAATTGTATTGAATTGAATTGAATTGAATTGAATTGAATTGAATTGAATTGAATTGAATTGAATTGAATTGAATTGAATTGAATTGAATTGAATTGACCAGGTTGGAAAAGACCTTTGAGATTATCAAGTCCAACCTACCACCCAACACCATCTGATCAACTAAACCATGGCACCAAGTGCCTCATCCAGTCTCCTCTTAAACACCTCCAGGGATGGTGACTCCACCACCTCCCTGGGCAGCACATTCCAATGGCCAATCTCTCCTTCAGTGAAGAACTCCTTCTGGTGCAGCTTGAGACTGTGTCCTCTTGTTCTGGTGCTGGTTGCCTGGGAGAGGAGACCAACCCCCACCTGGCTACAACTTCCCTTTCAGGAGGTTGTAGACAGCAGGTTCTTCCATTCACTGAAAGAAGACAAGAGACAAGGCTGTCATTAGACATCAGCTACAATCATCTGGTCATTAGGAGGTAGTTTCTAGCCACCAGAAGTGGTAAGAACACCACTGGCCTGCCAGCTGAGGCAATGAGACAAGAAACCTGTGTGCTTTGGGAGAAGATCTCTATTAATAAATGATTGTTTTTTTCTTTACTATAATATTTGTTTTCAAGGCCAAGCTTTGCAACAAGACCCTTGGGTCTTGACTGCCTTCCTAAATCAGTTTCTTTTTAGTCTGAGGTCAGCAGAAGTCGCAGCCTTGTACAGAAGGGGCATGGCCTTCATCTAGAGAAAGTGGTGAGAAGAGAGGGAGGCAAAGAGTTGTTCCCACCAGACAAACATGCAAATATTTTGCTTTACATTATAAACAGTGCTGGCATTTCACCTCACTGCCCTAAAATTGGGAGCTATGCTCTTTCTACAGCTGCCCACAACGAAGCTCAGACTTGGCCATGAAGCCAACGTGAGAGCTTTGAGAAGCCACCACAAGCTGAATTTATCTCTGGTAATGGTGAGATGGGAAGCAGATATTTTATAGCTGGTGACAGGATGGGAGCTCTGCCCTCAACCCTGCTACCTGTGAATTACTCAGACATTTGAAGAGTGTCTTCTGTTCCATCTGGAGCTGTGATATGCTTAATGCTTTCCTGGCCAGTGCTGCTTGCTGCATTGCTCTTTAGAGAGCACATGTGGAGGTGGATGTTGTACCATGGTCCTCACCTCTGATCGTACTCTGCCTGCCCTGGAAGCCCAAACCCCCGTGAGCAGCCAGCTTAAGACAAGAACAAGGCATTCCCACAGAGCCACAGACTAGTTCAGGTTGGAAGGCAACTTTAAATGTCATCTAGTCCAACCCCCCTGCAGTGAGACATCTTTAAGTGGATCAGGTTGCTCAGAGCACCATCCAACCTGACCTGGAATGTTGCCAGTGATGGGGCAATTCTGAGTGTCAGGTTTGACCTCCCACACGGCCCAAGCCAAAAAAACCACCCCAGCTCAGACATTTCCTGCCTCCAGGCTATTGCTGGTCGCTGAGCCAGAGCCTGGCAGGTTGGAAACCTCAGCTTTCATTCCACTGCTGGCAGATAGAAGAAGGCAGGCAAAGGGGCTCTCGCAGGGCTCTCTGCTAACGCTGACATGGTTTTAATGAGCAACTGCATTCCTCAGGACGTGCACAGCTGGGAGTGCAGCAGCAAAGCAGGCCAAGATTCCTGCAAGGACCTGTGCCTCTCCAGCAGGTTGAAGGCACATCTACCGCAGCGTGCTGACAGCTGACAGCCTGAGCATCCTCCAGCGCCCCGAGGGGCAGCAAGAGCCACCCCCAGCCTCTTTGGTGGCGATGATGGAACCCTTCGGGGGACATGAGCTCTGTTTGTCTTTGCAAACTGGGGTTCTTCCTTTGCCAGCACTGGGAGCTGTGGAATTGGCTGTGCTAGCTCAGCCGTGGGGTGTTTTCTAGCTCACCTGCTCTTTAAAAAATAAGTACAGTGTGTGTGTGGAGGGGAAAGATATCAGATGCCAGAAGGTTGTTACAGCTGCTTTGCTTTATTGATGCTGCATCACAAATGAGAAGTGCAGAAACTGTCTGGGCTGGTCTACCCCTGAGGGCAGACAAAGGAAAGGAAGGGTTGCCAAGCCCTGGAACAGGCTGCCCAGGGCAGTGGTTGAGTCCCCATTCCTGTGTGGATGGGGTGCTGAGGGACATGGTGTAGTGGTGACCTGACAGTGCTGGGTTAACTACTGCACTTGATTATCTTAAAAGTCTTCTCTCTGGGGCTGGGCTGGGATGAGGGGGTGACTTTCTCAGTCTTTCCTAGGGCTCCTGGCAACAACTAGAACTTCTCTGCTGAAATTATCCTTCGCTTCCCCACCCTCTTGCTTCTCAGTAGAGCAGTGGGTGGAGGACCCTGGACCAGCTGGGCTGGACGTGGAGGTCTGCTGAGTCTCAAGCGCTGCCAGTTGACCCTCCTCAGAGATCACTGCTGGTTGCTGCTCCTGCCTCCCATCCTTCTGCAATCCTCTATGCAGTCTCTGCATAGAGGCATCATCACAACAGTTGGAGTCAGTTCTTCCCATCCACCTGAACAAAGATGTCATCTTGGGTTTGTTTTCAAGCCTGCAGTCTGAGACTCCCAAGTTAAGCCAAGGATTTATCTGCTGACTTGCAAAGAGGCCTTGCAGACAACAGAAGAAACTTGAGCCAAAGCAAAGGTCCAGTTTCACCCAGTCTCCCATCCACTGGCCAGGACCAGGCCCCAAGGTCCCTGTGGCTGCTTGAGGCTCTCTTTGCAAGCAAAGGCAATTCTTGCCAAGACCAAGGGGAGGAACAGTCTCCTCACCCACAACAGGATAAGGCAGAATGGAGGGTTAGAGATAACCGAAGCTTGGAAACAGCATCATCAACCTTATGGTGCTGCCAGCACCACTGCATTGCTCTCTGGGAGATACAGGCAAGAGACTTAGCTAAAGGTTTGCCTGGGTATTAATAATCTCTAAATGTCCCCCATGGCAGCAGTCTGCACAGCAAAGAGCAGACAGGAATCAATGCTCCCAAAGGCCACCAGGTGCTGTGACAAAGTTGGTCCTCAGCCCTCACAGGGACATGTTTTAGCACAAAGAAAACCAAAGGCCTGTGGTGGGACAGGGGCAGGAAGACACACACATGCTTCTACGCCTGCAATAAAGTATGAGTCCAAAGGAAGTGCCCAGCCCTGCATCTGTACAAGCCCCCTTCCAATAAACCCCAGAAATCCCAAGAGGAATAACTCACTTAGGAAAAAAATAGGGTTTTTTTCTTGCTTACTGCAAGGTTTAGAAAGAAAAGGGTTTACAACAATCATTTTTAAGTGCATGAGGTGGAAAATATGTTCCAGCCCATGTGGTGTGGGACAGGAGGTTGGGTCTCAATGACATCCTTACTCAAGCCCCTCACCCCACAGCAAGAGATAGGTCTTGGTCATGCCAGGGGACTAAGCAGACAGTGCAGGGTCTGCCTGATCTGGGGGGTTGTGGATGCTACCAAACTTCTTCCTAACATCCAACCTAAATCTCCCCTGGCACAGCTTGCGATTGTGTCCTCTTGTTCTGGTGCTGGGTGCCTGGGAGAAGAGACCAACCCCCACCTGGCTACAGCCTCCCTTCACATAGTTGTAGAGAGCAAGAAGTTCTCCCCTGAGCCTCCTCTTCTCCAGGCTAAGCAACCCCAGCTCCCTCAGCCTCTCCTCACAGGGCTGTGCTCCAGACCCCTCCCCAGCTTTGTTGCCCTTCTCTGGACACCTTCCAGCACCTCAACATCTTTCCTAAACTGAGGGGCCCAGAACACAGGACTCAAGGTGTGGCCTAACCAGTGCTGAGCACAGGGCACAATGACTTCCCTGCTCCTGCTGGCCACACTGTTCCTGATGCAGGCCAGGATGCCATTGGCCTTCTTGGCCCCCTGGGCACACTGCTGGCTCCTGTTCAGCTGCTGTCAACCACTACCCCCAGGTCCCTTTCTGCCTGGCTGCTCTCCAGCCACTCTGACCTCAGCCTGTAGTGCTGCACGGGGTTGTTGTGGCCAATGTGTAGAGCCCAGCACTTAGATGTGTTAAATCTCCTGCCCTTGGACTCTGCCCCTCTGTCCAGCCTGGCAAGTCCCAGAGCTGTGTTTTGGATGGAGGTCTCAGGGTAGCGTTTTAAGGGCACCTCACACCTCACTTGCCCCCAAAAAGAGCTGCAACACAACATTCCTCCCAGAGGAAGGAATGGTGCTTGGTGTGACCTCCTTCCCACCCCCAGGAGCAAAAAAATAAATAAAAAAAGAAAAGTGAAAGTTAAAAAGACAAAACAAAACAAAACAAAACAAAACAGGCTTCATATTCTGGATATTTATTTCTTAACAGATTTTCTTTTTTTTTTTCCTTTCTTTTTTTGCCCCTTCCCCCCTTTTTTTTTTTTTTTTTTTTTTTTTTTTTTTTTACTTTTTCCTTTTTTTTTCTTTTCCTTTTTTTTTCTTTTCCTTTTTTTTTTTTTTTCTTTTTTTTTAATCCTCTTTTTGTTTTGGTACAAAGCATTCAGAAAAGATTTTACTTCTCTTTTTAAAAAAATAAAAACTGGGGATTTTTTTCTTAAAAAAAAAAGGAAAGAAAACAAAAAAAAACCCCAAAAAAAGTCAATTATTTGCAATTGCTCTTTGTCTGCCTTCCCCACCCCTTTCCCTTACATTCCCTTCCTTTCCCTTCTTTTCCCTTCCTTTCCCCTTCTTTTCCCTTCCTTTCCTTTCCTTTCCCTTCCCCACCCCTTTCCCTTCCTTTCCTTTCCTTTCTCTTCCCCACCCCTTCCCCACCCCTTTCCCCCCCCTTCCCCTTCCTTTCCCTTCCTTTCCCTTCCTTTCCCTTCCTTTCCCTTCCTTTCCCTTCCTTTCCCTTCCTTTCCCTTCCCTTCCCTTCCCTTCCCTTCCCTTCCCTTCCCCTTCCCTTCCCTTCCTTCCCTTCCCTTCCCTTCCCTTCCCTTCCCTTCCCTTCCCTTCCCTTCCCTTCCCTTCCCTTCCTTCCCTTCCTTCCCTTCCCTTCCCTTCCTTCCCTTCCTTCCCTTCCCTTCCCTTCCCTTCCCTTCCCTTCCCTTCCCTTCCCTTCCCTTCCTTCCCTTCCCTTCCCTTCCCTTCCCTTCCCTTCCCTTCCCTTCCCTTCCCTCCCCTCCCCTCCCCCTCCCCTCCCCTCCCCTCCCCTCCCCTCCCCTCCCCTCCCCTCCCCTCCCCTCCCCCTCCCCTCCTCTCCCTTCCCCTCCCCTTCCCCCTCCCCTTCCCCTCCCCATTAATTTGGACCAATTTTCATTCTTTTCCATATATATTTAATAAAATAAATAAAGGATTTGTCTTTGTTGTGTATTGCAGTGCCTTTTTTTTTTTTATCTTTCTTTCTTAATTTTTTTTTTTAAACAAAGGCTTCATGGCTCAACATTGCAAGGTAATAACAAACAAAAGGATTATACATTAAATTCCTCCCCCATCTCCAGACTTCCCCCCACACACCCCCCGGCCCTCCTCCCCTCCCCCGCCCCCTCCCCCACCTCCAAACCACGAAATAGAATACAATTCAAGTAGTCTTTTTTTGTTTTTTATGTTTTAAATGTAGAGATATATAAGACAAAGCAAGTACAGAACTGGTTAACAGAGTGTCCCCATTTTTATTAGCAAGTGAGAGTATATCATAGGGAGATGTAATTGATTCCCCCCTTCTTTATGGTTCCTAGACAGATAATATATATTGGTTTAAAACCAACCTATTTTACAGCCCCCTCTGCCCACCTCTCAAACCCATCCCCTCACCCAGTCCTGACCCTCAAGCCACGGATTTGCCTTTTCCCCACCCCCATCCCATGCAGGAGGTCCCAGCCCCGCTGCAGCCCTCCTCATCCTCAGTCCAAAGGGAGGAAGGGTGGGGGGACACAGGGCAGGGATGAGGGGTGGCCGGCGAGAAGGACACAAAGGGCAAGAGAAGGAAAAGGAGCTGGTGGAGCGCGGAGCTGGTGCTTCTGCAGGGGCTGGGGCTGCCCACCCGCCCGCTCAGCCACTCGCCGGAGTGCCAGCAAGGCGGCAGGGCGGGGAGGAAGCAGCGGGTCCCCAGCCAGGGGGTGGAGGGTGGACAGGGGGAGGTGTGTGGGTGGGTGGGGGGGAAGGAGGGGCTGTGCAGAAGCAGGGCCTGGAGTTGTACCCGGCCAAACACCTTCAGCCTTCAAAACCGTTGTGCCTCTTAGAACAGTTCCCTCCGAGTCTAACCGGTGGCGGATTTGCGCTTCGCTGCTTTGTTTCGCGTTTTTGGCCTTGCGCTTTTCGCGTTGTTTTGTTGTTTTGTTTTGTTTTGTTTTGTTTTCTCCCAACCAACAACAACAACCCCCCCCCCAAAAGAAAAAAAATATTTAAAAAAAAAAATAAAAATGTACAAAATCAAATCCAAAAGAAGAGAGGGGGGGGAGGGGGGGAACCTAAAAGGAAAAAAAAAAAAGGATGTGTGTGTGTGGATGAAACTCCTGTGTGTGCGTGCATCTGTGTACATGAGTAACAGGCAGCTAAGCTCAGATGGTCATGACCAAGCTAGATTTCATCAGAAGAGAAAAACACATTGATCACACTTTTCCTAAAACGAAAAGCTAAAGAGAAAAAAAAAAAACCAAACACAACCAACAACAACCACCAAAAAGAGAAATTCATTTCAAGTTCAGTATTCTCTATCTCCTCCTTCCCTCCCCTCCCCCTCCCCAACCCCCCTCCTCCCCCTTTGCTATTTCTGGGTTGGTTTTGGGTTTTTTGGGTGGGTTTTTGTTTTTTGTTTTTTTTTTTTTTTTTTGCTTTTCTTTTCCTTTTTCTGTGTTTTGTGTTTTGATTTTTCTCCTTCCCTCTTCCAACTCGCTTTAGCACCATAACACGTTGGAAACATTACAAGCCCTCTTCAGATACTACACAAAATGTCCCATAAAAATAGTGCTTTTTTCTTTTTTTTTCACCCCCCTCTTTTTCCCCCCCCTTTTTTTTTCCCCCTTCTTTTTTTTTTTTTTTTCTTCTTTTTTTTTTTGTTTGCCAAAAAAGTTATATAATATATTATATATATAAATCAACTAAATCCGTGGCAAATGTGCAATGCAGACGCCTCCTCCATTTAAAGTGAGCAGCAGCTCACTTCTTTCCTGTTTTTTTTTCCTTTTTTTCTCCTTTTTTCTTTTTTCCTTTTTTCTTATTTCTTTTTTTCTTTTTTCTTATTTCTTTTTTCCTTTTTTCCCTTTTTTCCTTTTTTTCCTTTTTTCCTTTTTTTTCCTTTTTTCCTTTTTTCCTTTTTTTTCCTTTTTTTCCTTTTTTTCCTTTTTTTCCCCCCTTTTTCCTTTTTTTCCTTTTTTTCCTTTTTTTCCCTTTTTTTTTCCTTTTTTGTTGCCTTCTTTTTTCTTTCATTTTTTTCCTCCTCCTTTCCCCTTTCTCCTTTTTTATTCATTTTTTTAAAACATTTTGTTTTCTTCTCCCTTTCTCTCTCTCTTTCCTCTCCCTATCTCTCTCTCTCCCCCTCTTCCTTTCTCTCTCTCACGTCATCGATGACTTCGTAAAACAACCAAAAAGAAAAGGTGCAAGTCGATTTGGAATCTTGTAATGGAAGCACACACACAACAACAACAACCAACAACAACAAACAACAAACAACAAAAATAAACCCACAAACAAAAAAAAAATGCAGATGGGGGGCTTCCTCAGAACTTCTTTCTCAGGTTAAGGTTTTGTTTGTTTGGGTTTTTTTGTTTGTTTTCTTTCAAAGGTGCAAAAAGGAAGTTATTAAAAAAAAAAAATATGGAAGAACCAACCAACAACAACAAAAAAAATGGAAACAAATGGGATCCAAAACAAAACAAAAACCAAAAAAAAGATGAAGAAGAAGAAGAAAAGAGTGGGGTGGGAAGGAGGTGGCAAAAAAATTCTATTCCTCGACATTTCTCCCCATTTTAATGATGGGTTTTTTTCCACTTTATTGTCAAGAAAGACACGGAATGGACTCTTCTTCTTGAGATAAAAAAAAACCCAAAAAACAGAAAAGCAAAAAAAAAAAAAAAGAAAAAAAATTAAAAAGAAATGTTTTACTTCATATCCATTTTTTTCCGCCCCCTTCCCCCCCCCCCCCCGCCTCTTGCTCTTTCTTTTGTCTTCGGGCATTGGCACCCGGGGGGTGGGGGGATGTCGCGCAGTGCCCGGCAGCAAAAAACTGAAGTCCAAGTGCCAAACTGTCCCTTTTGCAAGTACAGGCTTGGAAATACTGGGGGCACGGAATAGGCCTGGGGAAAACCACGAAATGAAACAACCCTCCCCCCCCACCCCGAAAGGATGATGCCGCGGGAGCGACGCTGCTCGGTGCCGCCGCCGCCGCCATCCCCTTCTTGCTGTGTCAGTTGTTTGGTTGGGGCCGGAGCGGCGTGAGGGTTACCCCCACCCCCGTCGCCCCGCTTCTCGGCTCGGCGGCCCCAGGGACGGAGGGGCTCGGGGGTCGGGTTGTGCCAGTCCTCCGGCCCTCCCCGGGAGATCAAAAATCGAGACGGCCGCTCAGGGTTCATTTTTGGGGGCCGGCCGTTTCCGGGGAGGCTCTCGCTGCCGGGGGCCGCTGGCTGGGCAGGGAGATGAGGGGACGGTGCAGAGCCTTGGCTTCCTCGGCCGCTTGCAGCCCCTCCGCCTGCCACCGGTACTGGCGAGCCCGCAGGATGCCGGGCACTTCCCGCTGCAGCCGCTGCGAGCTCTTCTTCTGCCACACGTCGTACTTGGAGTACTTGGCGTGAGAGGGCTTCTGGAAGCTCTCCTGCAAAGGGAAGGGGTAACAAGGTCAGCCTGTGGCTTGGACAGGAGCACGCTGCGCTGGGTTAGGAGCTGGCTGGAGGGCCGAGCTCAGAGAGTGCAGAGAGTGGTGGTGAATGGTACCACATCCAGCTGGCAGCCAGTCACTAGTGGTGTCCCCCAGGTCAGCCTCATTGCAAGCCTGCCTGCCCTCCATATGTAGGTTCATGGAATCATAGAATGATAGAGGCTGGAAGGGACCTCTGGAGATCATCTAGTCCAAACCCTCCACTAATGCAGGTTCGCCTAGATCAGGTTGTACAGGACCATGTCAGGTCTTAAAGTCTCCAGGGGGAGGGGTGCTTAAAAGGAAATTTTGGAGATCATCCAGCCCAACCCCTCTGCTAAAGCAGGGGCACCCACAGCAGCTTGCCCAGGATCACAGTGCCCAGGTGGGTTTAGAATCTCCCCAGAGATTCCACCTCTCTGGGCAGCCTGCTCCAGTACTCCGTCATCCTCAAAGTACAGAATTTCTCCTTAAGTTCAAGTGAAAGCTACTGTGCTGTAGTTTGTTCATCTCTTTGAGCTCCATCCATCCCATGGAAGCATTGTCCCATGCCTGGAAACATTCCAAGGTCAGGTTGGAGTAGGCTCTGAGCAACCTGCTCTAGTTGCAGGTGTCCCTGCTCACTTCAGGAAGGGTTGGACTATCTGACCTTTAAAGGCTCTTCACAACCCAAACCAGACTATAGTTCCATGACCCAACCCACCCCTAGTCCCCTACCTTATTAAAAGCTGACTTTCTGCAAGACGTTTGGCATGGATGGCCAACAGTGGCCATCTCTCAAAGGCCCTTGCAGCTGAGGTTTGTTCTCTCCCACCCATGGCCTTCCCTTCTCTTGCCCTTGATTTTGGAGAGGCCATACCTTGCTGAGCCCTGGCAGACCTGCCAAGGAGGTGGCGGAGAGGTCGCGCTCCGACTTGACGGACTTGGCGCAGTAGGTTTCCAGCAGAGCCAGGTCGCAGCTCCGGAAGCAGCACTCCTCCACGATTCCCCGGTTGATCCGCCGGTTATTTCGCCCCACCGGTCTACCTGCAACAGCAGAGGCCTTGCTGTTAGCCACCAACGTGGTCTGGACCCCCTCCTCCCTTCCGCAGCACCCTGCAGGCACCCTTCCATCGGCCACCAGAGACTGGTTGGGCGATGCTCCTCAAAACCAGGAGGGCTTCTCCCAAACCAACCAACACACGCCCACAAACTGGGGGAGTTTCACATTAAGACTGTCCCAAACATCCCGACCAGGAGACTCTGGGCGTGGGAAATACTGAAAGGGAGCAGTGGAAGCACAATGCCCAACACTGCTCATCACGCCACACCAAGCCCCCACCTCCTAGTCAGCCTGTAGGAGCACACAAAATGGTCTGCACTGGCCCTGTGTGTGACCCAAGATCCCTGAAACTGTGGTCTGACGTTGTGCCAGGGGAGATTTAGGCTGGATATTAGGAAGAAAATTCCTTAGTGAAGGAGAGGTCAGGCAGTGGAACAGGCTACCCAGGGAGGTGGTAGAGTCACCATGTCTGGAGGTGTTCAAGAAACCTGTGGACATCGCACTTCAGGACATGGTTTAACGGCCATGGTGGTGTTAGGCTGACGGTTGGACTCAATGATCTTAGGGGTCTTTTCTAACTGAAACAATTCTATGATTCTGCAAATGCTGTGGATACCAACTGGGTTCTCCAAGTGTGCATGGCACCAATTAAAGATACTTGACGGGGGGGGCAGTTTCTTCCCCTCCTCTACCCCCAGCACAGTCAGCCTTCGTGGGCACAGCTAAGGTGAGGACGCTCGAGCCCAGCCCAGCTGCCAGCCTGCACCCATGACAGTGACCATCTCCAGTGCTGATCCTGGCGAGCAGGTTTCAATAGAGAGAAGCAGCACAGCACTGTGGCTGCCAGCCTCCCTCAGTTGGGTCAAGGCTCAGGCAGGTGAAGCAAACCAAAGACAGCTAAAGTCTACCAGATGGGACAGCTCTGAGACAGCTGCAGATAGAACACAGGCTCCTGCCCCTGCCAAGAACAGCTATTAAACTTAATCTTTTAATAAGGGCTCCTCTCCCCTTTCTGCCAGCAGAAGGATGCAAAAACCCAAGCCCAAGCAGCAAAGACCAAGTGCTTTTCATGTCACCGCTCAATGATGGCCAAAGCCCTCCAGAGGAGAAGTTTGTATCAGTTTGACTGCTTGCCCTTCTCCTCTTGAAATAAAAGAGGAGGGGGAAATTTGAATTCCTGATGCAAAACAAATTGGCTTGGGAACTGCAACTTCCAAAGCATAAACCAGCCCAAAGTGAAAGGACCTTGTTCCTCTGCACTTCTGCAGGTGGAATGGTGCACACTGGTGCTGTGGTGGGGTCTGCAGCGTGAGGAACTTATCCCAGTACAAGGTCCTCCAAGGGAGGGGCAGCAGGGGCCAGCACCTTGCAAACAGGATCCAGTGCAGCATCCCAGCCAGGAGAATTTGGGCATGGGAAAAACTGAAAGTGAGCGGTGGAAGCACAGTGCCCAACTCTGACCGTCACGGCACGCTGAGCACCCCACCAGCCTGTGGGAACACACAAAGTTGTCCACAGTGGCCCTGTGTGTGACCTACCATCCCCTGCCCACACTCTGGATGAAGCAGGTGAGCAAGTATTTGGCCCTGGTGAAGATCTGAGAGCCCTGGCTTGCAAAGTGCTGGTCAGTTTGAGTACGGCATTCAGTTTTGGGCCCCTCACTACAAGAAGGACATTGGGTGTCCTGGAATGGATCCAGAGAAGGGAAACAAAGCTGATAAAGGGTCTGGAGAACAGGTCTTGTGAGGAGCAGCTGAGGAAACTGGGGTTTAGTTTGGAGAAAAGGAGGCTGAGGGGGAGACCTTCTGGCTCTCTACAGCTCCCTGAAAGGAGGGTAGAGCAAGGTGGGGGTTGGTCACACCTACCAAGTAACTAGTGATAAGATGAGAGGAAATGACCTGAAGTTGCACCAGGGGAGGTTTAAGTTGGACAGTAGAAGAAACTTCCTCCCCAGGGAGGTGGCTGAATCCACATCCTTGGAGAGGTTTAGAAGATGCAGAGCTGTGGTGCCGAGGGACGTGGTTTGGCACCACACTTGGCAGAGTTAGATAATGGTTGGACTCAATGAGCTTAAAGGTCTTTCCCTCCAAAATGACTTTATTATATGATGCCAATTTCCCCAGGGGTGTTTCCCAAGAGGATGCCCACCTGAACTGTCTTGGCACAAAGTGCAAAGCACAGGAGTCCTCTGTGCATGAAAAGCACAGACATGAAAAGCAGGCCCAGACACGCAATGCAAACGTGCGCGTGCAGCACAGCCCCGTTGTGCGGTGCTGGCTTGAAAAACCCTGTGACCCCACCTCCCCTTGAGCTCTGCCATAGCCCCCAGCAGCAGGGCACCTGCTCCCTGTTCCCAGCATTAAGAGCTCTCTGCTCCATGATGGTCCATTGCCACCACACTCTGAAGTCCCAAGAGCAAACATAACATCAGGGTGCAAGGCACTGCAACAGCTGACCGTTACCAGGCAGCCCACCCAGGAGTTGCTTCAAAAGCTTTATTTCAATGAATAGTAGGGGTTGGAAGTGACCTTTGAAGATCATCTGGTCCAATCCCCCACCTCTGTTTTCCACATTCATTCCATCCTGTGCCTTTTCCTTTTTCTCTGGGGAAAATTTCAGGCATGGCTTTACCTAGCCCAGCATGAAGGTGAAGACGATGGTTTCCTCTTGGGAAAGCCTTGAGGTTATTTTTCCCTCTATAAATATTTGTGGCAAATAACCACACCGGACAGGGCCCTCCTTTTAAAGGCAGGGCAGGTGTGTTGGGTGTCCACAGCCCTACAAGTGATGTGGAGGCAGGCAATCAAGGCAGTGAAGCCTGAGGATTGCCTTGGTGAGAGGAGCCAGCTTGGGGCCACCTTCATTTTGCCCTCTATACTCATATGATGGCCAGGGAGGTCCATGGCAGATACACACTGCCACCAACACTCCACACCACAGATGGCCCCTGCTCAGAACCTATCAACCCCAGTGCCCAAACCTGCATGTGAAGCAGGATGCTGAAGCGTGAGGCTGCTCCAGAGAGGGACCCTGAGCATGGGTAGAAGGAGAGACTGGAAGGAGAAGAGAAAATATTCAAGTCTCCCCCTCTTGCTAGCACGTCCCCAGAGGGCTGCGTTCACACTCCCGCTGAGCAGAAGGTTGCACAAGTGACGACACATGCAGTGCGGGGAGAAGTTGAGAGTTTGAAAGGTTACATGTCTCCTCTCAAAGGGAGAAGCTGCCCACTTGCAGTTCTGTGTTTGTTTGGAAAGAAGAGGGAAGGGGAAAAAAGCAGCAAGCAAAGTGGGACCACTTTTGCCGCCTGGCTATCAAGGGCGCTTTGCGGCACGGGAGTGCGTGGGAAGGTCACAGTGTCCCAGGTGCAGAGGGGAGCTCCTGGACGGGACAACCACGGTGGCAAGGTCCCTTCCTCCCTGCTTGCTCACTGCCCAGCTGGCGAGCACACTCACGGTCCTGGCCCCAGCATGCTGCCCTTTCTCTCTTGCATAAAGCTGCCGAGTGCCGTTCCCGTTCCCCTCGCTGGCTGTGCCGCCCCGGTCCGATAGGACACATCTCCCATTACATAATTGTCCGTACGGATCTCTCCAAGTGCCAACACAATCCTCTGTGGGAGAGTTACTTCAGGAAAAAAAAACAGGCAAACATAACAAACAGGGATTTAGACCCAGAAAGTACTTGGAGATAACGAGCCGGGGTGAGACGCCAGAACACTGCTGGTCAGCAGCCCCATCTCTGCTGACCTGGATTGGGAAAAGTGTTTGTTCCATAACACAGCTTACGCACGGACTAAAGGTTGAGTTTCCTGGCTTTTGCCCATGGGTGGCATCTTGCTTCACCACCACTGCCAAACCCAGGGAGGACTTTGCCACGCAGTCCCTCACCCGCTGGGGAGAGCTGTGCGGGCTGAGGCACCGCTGGGCCACGCGAGCCGCTTCCCATCGCAGCCATGGCCACCTCCCCCCGAGGAAATGTGCTTCCGCTGGGCCTCCGATGAATGAGAGCTGTGCTCTCTGCTCCCCAGACTGCACTCCACCAAAACCTCCCACGGCTCTGCTGCAGAGCCAAGCCCCAGGATGTAAAGCTTGGTGACGTAAAGCCTGGTGATGTAAGGCCTAGGGACTAAAGCTTGGGGTTGTAAAGCATGGTGACGTAAACCTCGGGGATGTAAAGCTTGAGGATGTAAAGCCTGGGGACACAAAGCTCAGTGGTGTAAAGCTTGGGGACATAAAGTCTGGGGACATAAAGCTCAGTGATGCGAAGCTTGGGAATGTACAGCCCGGTGATGCAAAGCCAGGCAATGCAAAGCTCAGCAGTGTAAAGTCTTCCACCTGCCTGGGATTATTCCCTTCTGGCAGCAGGCTATCCCGACAGAGGCATCCCAGCAGCGGTGCAAAGCCAAACCCACTCCTGGAAGAACCCAGTGGTCGTGTACCTGCAGCTCTTCTATGCCTCCACAATAGAGGTAGTGGCACTGGCCAGGGAAGGACAAGAGGGTCCCCTCCCTGGCATCGCCATCCCACTGTTCCGGGCTCCCCACCCTTGCCAGGACGCTTCAGGGAGGGGTGCACAGTGCCGATGCCACCCTGGCTGGGTCCCCTCCGCTGCGGTCAATCAGGCGGCAAGCCGAGTGGAAGGGGACTTTGGGTGTAAACAGTCCCCGCGCCCCTGTCGCAGGAATGTCAGGAGCAACAAGGGGGCCTTTGTGCGGCACCGGGCCCCGTCCCAGTGCCCCCAGCCTGGCCCTCCCCCACCCCGGCACCGCACTTTCCCCCTGCTTTTTCCTAGTATTATTCGGAGGAGCGGCGGGCGCACAAGAATGTGCCCTGTCAGCACGAGCGGCTGCAAAGAGCTAAATTCTTATCAGCTGTTGGAAAGGAGGAAACAGGAGCTGTTGTTTACAGAGAAGCCCGACGCCTCTCCCCCTGCAGCCCCTTCTCCCCTCCCCACCAGCACTGCATGACGGTGACTTCGAGGCTGGGGCTTCACCTCAACCTGTCCCACTTTTTTTCCGCTCAAGGTTGTGCTCAGCATCCCTCCACAGGCTGTAGCTGGGTACCAGGGAGCAGGGAGAGAGGTCTCAACCTTGTTGAGGACCATGGTGGGATGCCACCACTTTGCCAGCACCCGCAGACCAACCCCAAAAGCCTCAAAACTCATGGAGGGAAGGAACCACCGCAGAGGCAGAGAGCAAAGCATGCACGGCTCCACCTGCAGTTGCCCAGGCACCCCCTGGGATGTGAAGATGAGGAAACTAACCCTTGGCATTTGGCACACATCATCGTGCCCACCCCGTGTCCCATGACCAGATGACCACAGCACGGCCACCTCCTGTCCCAGCTGGTGCAGCTCTTTTGTAGCCCTAGCCCTTAGAGGCAGCTTTGGCATCCTCACCCCAAGCACCTGCAAGCCACAATGCCTCCAAGGGCACCTGGGGGCTGGGACTCACTTCCCACACCAGTGGACAGGTGGACATCCTGGTTATCAGGGGCTGCACCCTCCTCAGTCTAGGCTGCCAGATGCTGGGGGTGAAACCTGCTCAGCACGCTGCAGCCCCTCCCACGGATGCAGACAGCGCTGTTTGAACCAGCTTCGCTTGCTGAGTTCTCCCTTCCAAGAGCAGAGCATTGATTAAGTACTCAAACCACTGCTGCAGCAGAAAAGCAGCAGTGGATTTCCATGCCACTTTTGGGTTTTCTAAGATTACCAGTTGGATACTCGCACCAAGCCCTCCCCAGGGAGTGGGACCTACCTCTGCCAAAGATGACCAAGTCATTTACCTCCCTGCAAACGACCGTGTGACTGCAACTTACTCAGCAGGTCACACATCCCAGGCTGAGAAGAGAGAGCTCATCACAATCCCAAGCCTAAACCTATGATCATGCAACATAAGCATGGCCTATCGAGCCTGTATCACAGAATCACCAAGGTTGGAAGGGACCTCAAAGATTATCAAGTCCAACCTGTCACCAGTGTAGTCAGGAGGGTTTAGGAGTGAAGATGAAAGGGTCAGGAGAATTAATCACTTTATGAGGTCAGCTGATAGAGGTAGATGGGAAAAAAACCAATGAGGTGAGCCAGGGATGTCCAAACCCTTCAGTCAGGTACAGCCACCACCCAAACATCTTCAGCCCTGCATGGCACAGGGTGGTCAGATGCTGAAGAGGTTGAAGAAACTCAAGGGAGCTTTGCTTCATCCCCCAGCACCTGGGCTCTCCAGAAAGATTCACAAAGAAGAATGGTGGGACAGGAGAGGACAGGGGGGAAAAAGAAAAGGGCAAGAATTCGAGACTCCCTCTGCAAGCAGCAGGCTGGGCTCTTGGCACCAAGAGATTTGTCTGCCTCCAAAAAGTGTTTTTATTTTGGCATGGGCTGTTGGGTTATTTAAGGTGAAAGGAGGTCAGTTTGTCCATAAAACAAAAGCCCCATTCCCTTTCATCCCCAGAGAGGGGGAGGAGGGAAGAGAAACTACAGGAGAGATGAGAGGGAGAGGAAGAGGTGTTGGGAGTGGAAGAGGAGCTCACCTCCTCTTTGCACCAGTAAGGCCAGCCCCGGACTCACTGTCTCAGCCAAGCTCCAGCGCAGGGCTCAGTGGCTCAGGAAAGGAGAAGAGGAAGGGCAGCTGATGTGGCAGCCCGTGCAGCTCAGCAAGAGGAAGGAAGAACACCCAGGGCGTCCCTAAAAGTGTCACCTGCACGCAACACGTGGTCGGCCATGAAAACACAGACTCATAGAATGGTTTGGGTTGGAAGGGACTTTTAAGGTCATCTAGTCCAACCCCTGCAGTCAGCAGGGACATCTGCAACTAGAGCAGGTTGCTCGGAGCCCTAAACAACCTGACCTTGAGTGGTTCCAGGGATGGGGCATGTACCACCTCTCTGGAAAACCCGGGCCGGGCTCTCACCACTCTCAGTGTCAAATATTCCTTCCTTCTCTCCACTCTGAATCTCCCTCATTTAGTTCAAACCCTCACCCCTTGTCCTGCCACAACAGGGCCTGCTCAAAAATCTGTCCCCAGCTTTCTTTTGGCCACTTTAAGTAGTGAAAGGCCACCAGAAGGTCTCCCTGGAGCCTTCTCATCCTGCTGGTCAGCTGGGATGGAGCCACCTACAGCCCAACTACCTGCCTAAAGTCATGCAGTCTAAACCCTGGCTGCTGCTGGAGGTGGGATCACTGTCTCTCACAGACCAACCTCAGCAGGCAGTTTCAGCCAAGTTTGGCTGAGCAACCAGGTTGGGAAGGGACATCCAGGCTGGGAAGGGACATCCAGGCTGGGAAGGGACATCCAGGCTGGGAAGGGACATCCAGGTTGGGAAGGGACATCCAGGGTCATTTCCTAACTTTGCAGCAGCCTCTTCCCAGCACAGACAGAAGGAGAGGAGAGGTAGGCTTGGCTCTCAAATCCACTATCCCAGAAAGCACCTTGTTACTCCACAATGACTTTTTCATTCCCTTTCTGAAGGCAGAGGCAAGACTGCCAAACGCACAGCACCATGTGCAGCTGCTACTTCCATCCTCTTCCCCCTGATTTAGTTCTGCATCTCTTCTGCAGTCACTCTGCAGTTCAGCACAAGGCACAGTGGCTTCCCTCGCCCAAGCAGAGCAGGGGACCAAAACAGTGTCACACTCAAGGCACCCACAGATTACTGAGCATCCTTCACTACTCATTTATCCCTCCTCCCTGCTTACCAGCTAAGCCATTGTACTGCTAATGCAAACAGTCCAAAGTCCCAAAGACTCCTGGTGGAAAGCCCACTCCACTCAACTGTCCTTTAGTCACTTTGCACTCTACAAACAAAAAGAAGGCTGCCTTTTTTTTTTGGCACTAGCTGCACTGCCAAAGGTTAAGACACCACTCTTCAACGACAGGTTCACCAGCAGGTAGCCAGGAGGCCATAGAACATATTTTGGGAGGAGCCCATAAGCTGTTGCTGTACCCAAGCACCAAGCAAAGCTTGCCCAGAAAGGTGAGCACCCAGATCCCTCCCTGCTCTCAGGACACAGCACTTGGGGCACCAAGGTTTAAAAATAAGCCAGGGTCCACATTCAGAAGTGAGCTGGCTGCCAGGGCCCTCAGTGGTTTAATGACTTGCTCATTTTTGCTGATGGGCCAACCACCTATGGCCCTCCAGAAATATTCAACTTTCCCAAGCATCTAATCATAGGATCACAGACTAGTTTGGGTTGCAAGGGACCTTCAAAGGTCATCTAGCCAAATCCCCTCACAGTCGGCAGGCTGCTCAGGGCCACAAACAACCTGACCTGCAACGGTTCCAGGGATGGGGCATCTGGGCAACCCGGGCCAGCATCTCACCACCCTTAGGATAAAAGATTTCTTCCTTTCATCTTGTCAGAATCTACTCTCCTTCCATTTTAAAACCATCACCCCTTGTCCTCTCAAAACCTCTGTCCCCAGCTTTCTGGTCACTCCTTTAAGGACTGAGAGGCCACAAGAAGGTCGCCCCTGGAGCCTTCTCTTCTCCAGGCTAAACAATTCCAACTCTCTCAGCCTGGCCTCACAGCAGAAGGGCTCCAGCTCTCCCATCATTAGTATGGCCTCCTCTGGCCCTGCTCCAACAGGTCCACATCCCTCCTGAGAAATGCAAGACCCAGTCTCCCTAGGGAGCTGGACAGTCCCAAAAATCAGCATGAGGTGGGCGCAGGTCACCCTGGGGACATGGCTCCTTTCCACTGCTCTCCTGGCTCACCACCATGCTCAAGGCAATCACGAAAAGCACCGTGACAGAAACCCCCTCCCAGCCCAGCTCCACCGAAGTGAGGGGTGGGGTGGGAGCGGCAGCCTGCCCACCGCCCAGCACTTACTGAAGTAGAATCCCCGGTCCCCACAGACGAACTGCAGCGTGTCCACCAGCTCCCCGCCGCACAGGGTCTCCGCCGTGCCGTACGCCGCGGCCGAGTCCAGCGCGGAGGCCAGGAAGGCCAGCAGCAGCAGCATCCTCCTCTGCACCTGGGGATGGAAGGACAGCACTTGTTAGCCTGCTGAGAGGGACCTCTCTCTGCCACCTCTCCCGTGCAGCGGCTCCAGCCTGCGGCACTCCTGGGGTGGGATGTCTGGGCATGTCGGGATGCTGCGGGGAAGGACCAGCAGTCCTGAGCGGTCCTCACGCCCCCTCTGCTCAGACAAGCTTTGCATTGAAGCAGTTTTCCCATTGGAAAACCACACTTCAGGTGACCTCTGAAAGGCTTTTATTTCCTCCGCTCTTCCAACTGTTTATTCCAAACCCCTCCTTCCCCTGCCCCTCTCTTTCTTCCCTGGGAAATATTTCAAATGATTATCAGGAGGTATTTAGAATCACACAATTGTCAGGGTTGGAAGGGACCTCAAGGGTCATCCAATTCCAACCCCCTGCCATGGGCAGGGACACCTCACACCACAGCAGGTTGCTCACAGCCACCTCCAGCCTGGCTGCAAACACCTCCAGGGATGAGGCTTCCACCACCTCCCTGTTCCAGTGTCTCACCAAAGTGTCTCAGTTTGTGTTTTCATTCTTGCTGACCAGTTTGAATCCACTCCACCCTACCTCTGAAAGGCTTTTATTTCCTCTACTCTTCCAATTTTCCACCCCCCATCCCCCTCCTTTTTTTTTTTTTTTTTACCCAGGAAATAATTCTAACTAATATCATCAGGAGGTGTTTGTGTTTTCCTTCCTGATGACCAGTTTGCAGGCCCTACCTGAAACACTGTTGCCCCAAAGCAGACACAAATGGAGCCTCGACGTGTCCCAGAGCTGCTTTTGAGGAAAGCTGAGTTTTGCCAGGGAGCAGTGGCCTTTGCCCCAGGGCATGCAAGAGCCTGGGGCAATCGAGGGGCAGATTGCACAAGCAGTGTTTGCTGATGAGAGCTGGGACCAAGCAGCCATCCCTCTGGAGCAGAGCAGTCCCATGGAAAACATGCCTGAGGCATCACCAGGGAAGGGCCAAGGGGATATCAGCTGGTGTGGAGGATTAAAAAAGAAACTCCCTGGATGTTTGCTAACTAACCCAAAGATTTCCCCTGGCTCGGCTCTGGCAAACAGCTTTGCCTCCGCGTCAGCTGCTGCAGGTGTAAAGTGAGGCAAAGCCCGTGGATGGCTCAAAGAGTTCTAGTCCTTCAGCGATGAGCACCACCGGATGCCTCCAGACAAATAACAACAGCAGCCAGACAGGTCACCTCAAAAATGACGAAGGGAAATGTGGCAAACCAGCAGCCAGCTCAGGGGCACCGCTGCATCTCCAGCAGAGCCTCCCCTCTTCCCTGCTCACACTCAACCACCGTGCTGGGTTTCACAGCCAGCCTTCATCACCATAGCATCTGAGCAGCTCGAGAATAATATCAGTTAATGAATATTTCCTCCCCCCGCCCCGGGATGCTGGGAGATGGAGCCGAAGCCCAGGATAGATTAAGTGACTCGCCCAAGGTCACGGGGGAAGTCTGCAGAGCAGTCAGGAAATTAGCCCAGCTCCCCTGGGGGCCCTCTACAGCCCTGACAGCAATAAAGCCACCCTTGCTACCAATTTTTTACTACCACATAGCTCAAACCGTCGCTGCTAGAAATACTCCCTGCTTGCAAGCCCCAGAGCTCTGCCCGGCACTGGGATCAGCACCAAGAAAAGCCAAGTGGGAGGCTGCAAGAGATGAATGAGTTGCAGAGGGGCGTCCCCATCCCTGCAAGAGCTTTGATGCCCGTCTTGCTGACAGAGATCAGCAAGCTGGCAAAACCTCTCCAGGACTCTGGGCAGGAGAGGGAGTAACCCTGGGAACTGAGTGGGTTCACAGCAGCAAGTGGTAGGACCAGGATCAGCTTTTCCAGTAGCAGCAGTTCCTTTGGTGCACTGTGGAGGCTTTGCTCTGTGTTACTCTAGGAGCAGGGGAATGGCTTGGGACTGTGACTGCACCACGCTGCCAAGTTTCAGTGTTTTGTCACCTCGGTTGTTTTATCAAGTGGCCAACTGGTGTTTACTGGGCCTCACAGCATCACCTTCAGTGCTGGAGTCCTGTCCCTGGTGTGGCAGCATCAGCAGCTGGATCTCCAGCTGAGAAGACATCAATGCTGCTGCTCATTTTCCTTTATTTTTTTTTTTTTTGTTTGAACCTTTTCCCTCTTTTTCTTCCATGCAGTTCCCAATTGCTGGTGTCCCCAGGGTGCAGGTAGCACTGGCAGCTCATTGCACAGGTGACAGATGTGTGCCAGACAGTGCTGCTGTTGAAGCCACTGATGTGAGACTTCAGGACACACAGATAATCCCCACCCCATCCCCAGTTAGACTCCTGCTGGCTGTGAGCACTGTGGCTAACCAGGAGGCTACATGCTGGCCTCCCTCAAGCCAGAGGTGGCCCCCCAGAAGAGGCTTGCTTGGTGGCACAAGTGACAAACACCATTTCTCTTCCATGCTCAGTCCAAAAAAGGGGTGAGAGGCTCTGAAGCAAGGGGAGAGTGAGGCTTTACTTTTTTGTTGGCAGGGCGATATCTGATGCTGGAGAGACCTGATACCTGGTGTGGAAAAACACTTGTGCTCCTCAGAAAATACCCACTGCTGCACAACCTGCACAAGGAGCCCCTAGCAGCCTTCCCTGCCTCCACTGCGAGCTTTCAGGGTGTCCATGCACCCCAGAACTCCATCCAGGAATTCCCCCAGAAGCCACAAGGACAGGGACCGCCCTGCTGCTGTCCTGCAGAGCTGGGCTAAGGTGGAGGTGTGCGATGCGGTGAAGTGCCCCTTTGCCCAGGCATCATCCACCAGCCCTTCCAACTGCTGTCACCTTGGCGTCTCCCTGCTCCCTCCAGCAGCCCTGTAATGAGAAACCAGGCAGCAAAGCAAAAAGCATCTTTATTTACTACTTGGTGCTGCAGTTTCTATCCAGCTTGCTGGAGCTGCAACCCAACCCAAGCTCTTCCCTCTTGCTTTAGCCCGATTGACCCTGCAGAGGAAAAGCCCTCAGGCTAGACAAGCTGCCAGGGTGCCATCACTGCTTCATTGCGTCCTAATGACCTTTCAATTGATCCTTCCTCCCTCCTGCTCCTTCCACGCAGGAGAGTCTGCATCTACCCTGCCACAGCTGCCAAAGCCAGTGCTGTTCCCTAAAACTGAGTGGCACAGCACAGCTGTGCTCACAGCAGCCCACAGCCTGGCACAAGCACCATGCACACAGGTAGCACGTGGCTTCAGCTGTCGTGGCCAAATCCTGCTCAGCATCACAAGTCTAAGCCCTATCAACCCCTCTGAGCCTTCATTCCCTGCTGGAAAGGTGGCACAGCACTGCTTTGGGTTTCTAGTCCAAGCATTAGGACAGGGACTCCCCTCTCCACTGTGGGACAGGGAAAAACCTCACACTGGCAGCTGGAAAAAACCTTCAGTTTTTCCCTCTCTCAGGTGAGATGTAACAGGTAGAAGGCAGTGTGCATGAAGGTGATGCAAGAGGCATTTCTTGGTTGCACAGGTGACCACTACCTCCCTGAGACTTGCTCCCGAAGCTCCTCTTCATAACCTGTGTTTGAAAGCAGCCTTCTCAGCTCAGGAGAGGCTCAGACAAGCCATCAGAGTCCATTCCTGACCTCGCCATGACCTGAGAAGGTCTGCTTGGTTCTCCATCCTTCATGTCCTTCTCTTTTGCTTTCCTCATGCCCTCACAAAGAGCTGCTGGAGCCAGTCTGGCCACCAGCGGGATGCGGATGCTGCCTTGGCACTCCTGTGTGTTCCCTGCAGTCATAGCCAGAGACCTCCAAACCGTCTCAACAGCTCCCATCCAGCTGGGACACACCAAAGGAGCAGCTCCCCTCAGAGTGGCTGTGGCATGCCAGGAGTGAGCCCAAGGGCAGGCCTGCAGCAGAGCCTGAGGCTGTTACAGGATTTATTATATTATTTTTCTTCAGGATTTGCTGCAGAAATCAGCTGGAATGGCAATTTCTGTCCAGCTGCTGGGGAGCTAGGGTCCAAGAGGCCACAATGTGCTACAAGGCCCAGTTGTCAAATCTCAGAGGACAGCTCAGGCATCCCTTGCATCCAGACTCAAGCTGAGCCAACCAAACCACAGTGCCTCTCTTGGGCAACAAATATCTCCCCAAAAATGGAGCCTAAACCTCCTGTCTGACCTAATTCCTTCTTCAGTCTGGCCTTCATTACAATTTAATATGAACAGAACAACGTAGGAGGGAATTGACAGATGGCCCAGTCTGCAAAATTTGGATCTGGACAGCAAAAGGGGAAAAAAAAAAAAAAAAAAAAACTTTAAAAATAAAATAAAATTAAAGAAGGAAAAAAAATATCACTTCTTTGCAGAGCAACACAGCATGGAGAAGGCAGCAGGGCAAAAAGTCACCAGCCCCAAACCAGTGGCGCGCATGCAAGGAGGGGAAAACCCCAGCCCGAGCATCCCAGCCTCCACCACCCTCCCTCCACCCCTCCCAAAATGCAAGCAGGCAGACTGCTGTTTCACCACTCCAGTGACAGCCCGTGAGAGATGCTGAGTATCTTATCTCTGGGTGAGCAGCCCCAGGAGAGCAGGGAGCTGATCCGGTTTGGAGCACGGCTCTCCCGAAGGGGCAGGGCGCGGGCGTGTGCCAGCCTCACATGTGCCAAGCGAATGCCGCCCCTGCCCATGGCCAACCTCGTGCAGGGCAGCGTGCCACGGCACCCCGAGGTGCCAAGTAGAGAGGCAGGTGCCTTGGCAGCCGAAAAACCACCCAGAGGCTGCATCTTGGGCAGGGACGAAGGGAGGAGGTTGCCCAGCAGTGCTCAAAGGCAGAGGAGCTGCTGCGTGCTGGGCTGCAGAAGAGCCTTTCTGTGCATCTGAAAGAGAAAGGAGGAGACTTCCAACCCACAGCTTGGAAAAAAGCAAGCTCCAAAACACAAAACTTTGGACGGTTGAGCTGTCAGGCGAATCAAACCAGCCTAGGAGCAGGAGTTTTGCTGTTTAGCTCAGGCTTGGAAAGGGGAAAAAAATAAAGAAGAAAAAAAGAAACCCCTCCTGGTTCTTGGCACCTGGCTCGCATGACATTCATATGGCTGAGGTTGGCAATGCTGCCGCTATTTTTAGCCCTGGCTTTTTTGTCTTCGCTGCTCATCCCCACCAACAACCCACCCCGCCCTGCGCCGGGGGTCACCTTTCTGCCTGGGGGCGGGGGGAGCGGCACCTGCTTCCCCTTGCTGTGGGACAAGGGATTGCTGCCGGAGCAGGCAGCGGAGGGCTGCCCGCACCCCCTGTCTGTCTATACGTGATGCCGCAGCAGCGAGACCTACCAGAGCTGTGGAAAAATCAAGCTGAAAAAGGTGAATGGGGTATTCAGTACCATTTACTCACCCCACTGGGGAGTAAGAATGTATTGCACAAATTTTGGTATGCGGCCCAGAAACATTTGATTTATTGCATAAAAAAAAGGAAATGCAATCTTGCTTAACTCTTCTAAAGACAGCTGGCAGGACCCAGTGAAGGGATTTAAGTCCATTTTAGTAGCCTCACTTAACTCCTTTCTTTATTGTTTCTCTCTCCTTTCTGCATTCCTGTCCAAAACCTGGAGTATATCAGGGAAAGTTAACAGCAAGTTAAGCTGTTAAATCAGAAATTGTGGTGACTGGAGTCTACTGGCAAGTGATATTCCCACAACACGCTGAACTTGCTTTATGTCTTGGCAGAGCAGCTTTAACCCTTTCAGAGCCAAGCTGCAGCCCAAACCCGGATTTCTTCCCCTCCCTGGTGCCTCCCACCTCTCCTGACCCCTCACACCAACGTGTGGAGGGAGGCCGGGGTCTCCTTGTCCCATTCCAACACACAGCAGCCTCGAGAAGCAAAGACAATCCAAAGAAGGCTCGGAGAGGTCAGTCCCAGGACACGAGCAAGGAGAGGGGTGGGCCGCTTATAGTGCTCATATGCGCTGCTGGACACACACCAATTCCTCGGTCCCTCTATAAATAAGACCTCACCTGCTGTGTTTGCTTTATTTAAAAAAAGAAAAGTGGAGAAATGCTTTTCCCCGGCACTCCGTGAGGCAAGCGGGGCTTGTGTCGGGGCCGGTGGGAACCGATGGGCAGCCACGCACCGACACCTCCGGGTTGCCTGCTCAAAGCAGCAAGCAGCCCTCCAGACAGGCTGCAAAACGGATCACCTGTCAGGGGGAGGGGAAGAAAGGGGGGGGAAAAAAACCCAAACCAGCCCGGGGACACACACGCAGACACATTTTGGCTCTCCAGTTTCATGCGGCGGTGGGAGGGGACCCGCGGGTGTCAAATCTTTTATCCCTTAATGAATTTTCACAGAAGCCGGGGATAGCCCCTTTTGAAAGGCTGAGTGAACTTGTGTGGGTGTCGACAACATGGAGCAAGATTTACAGCTCTGACCCATTCACCTCCACCGAAATTGTCAAGTTGGGTCCAAAACAGCTCAGCAAAGCTCAGTTCAGAAGTGTCAGTCAGTTTTATCCCTCCAGATGTCCTTAGCACAAAGTCACCCTCACAAAACCTCACGACCCAGGCTACTCCACTCCTCTAAATCAAGGCAGGAGGAGGAATAATAACAGCAAAAAAACAACCCAAAACACAACCCTGCAGGCTGAACCCTGCGAGGCAAAAAGGAAAACCACACACACAACCTGACAACAAATAAACCTAAAGAGAACCAGGCCTTGGCTTCCCGAGCACATCCCAACATCAGGAAGAACGCTACGGACTCTGTATTGGAAGCCTTGACTCAGGGGTTGAAAGCAGCGGTTCTCCCGAGGTGCCTGGTGGAAACCACCCCCACAAACCTTGTTTTTACACTGGATTGCTCCACGCCAGACCTGGCATATCAGAAAAACCCTGCGCAAGAAGCACTGGCTGGGGGTGAGGCAGCCGCAGCTGCTGGTACCGGCAGGCTCAAGTCCACTTTCCCCATGTGCCCCAATTCCCCACCGCTCAGCAGCGCGAAACCTTTCCAAGTTGCGTTCTTACCACAATTACTGTGGGGAAAAGCAACTGGGAAGGAACAAGAGAGGGAAAAAAATTAAGAAAGAAAAAAAAATACACAGAAATCACACAAAAGTCGAAGGCTACATGCCAACCATTAACTCTCGCTCCATTTTGGCTTCGTTCTCTTGTTTTTCCTCGCTGTATTTTTATCCCTCCGGGACCGAACGCACCGCAGTGTTTTGCAGAAGAGAGTTTAATCATCCCCCCCGCTCTCCCGAGCCTTAGAACTCGCTGTCCCTGCCCCGCTCAGTGCCCGCTCCCAGCCTCTCCTCGCTCACCAAACAACCCGGGGCCGCTCAACCCGCCCTGACCTCGCATAGCCCCGGCCCCGCTCGCGGCCGCGCAAAGTGCGCGCAAACCGCGCTTCCAGCACAACCCCCACGCATATTATGAGTCGTAGCTGGGGGGAGTAGAGGGTGAACAGCGGGTGCGAGCGGACAGGGGGCTGTCCCTGCCAGCGGGACGCGGAAGAGCGGCGGAGGGGGACCCCCGGGGACACCCCGCGCACCCCAGCGCGGCGGGGCCGCCCGCAGCCAGCGGCTGCGCCGGCTCTTGGGGTCCCTCTAGTGACAACAGAGAGGGACGGCGCGGCTCGGCATAGCACGGCACAGCGCGGCGTGCCACGGCTATGCCCGACACAGAGCGGCACGGCGCGATCGAGCCTGCCCGCCTGTGCCCGTGGTGGGGCAGTGCGGAGCGGCGCGGAGCAACGCGGAACGGAGCGCAGCCGCTTACCTTAGCGCTGCCGGTGCTGCCGCTCTCAACTTCTTGCGGCGTGGGCGCTGGCGGCGACGGCGACGGGCCGGGGAGGGAGGCGGGGGCTGCCGGCAGCGCTCGGCCGTCCGTGCCCCGGCGCTGGCCATGCTGCTCGCCTGCCCTGCCAGCGGTCGCGGCTCCGCGTCGCCTTCCCCGCGCCCTGCCTCGCTTCTCCTCCTCCTCGCTTCTCCTTTTTGGTGTGTCAAGTCCCTGCTTGATTTTAGCTGGAGGATGTTATTTTATCACGATCAGGTATTTTGTTATTCGGGAGAGCGAGCGGGCGCTTTCCTTTCCTTTTATTTTCTTCTATTTTCCTTTTTTTTTTTCCTTTCTTCCTTTTTGTTGTTTGGTTTTTTTTTCTTCCTTTTTTCTTTTCTTCTTTTTTTTTCTTCCTTTTATTTCCCCTCTTATTTTTTCTTTTTCCTCTATTTCCCACCCTTCTTTTTTCCTTTTTCTCCACCCCCCTTATTTTTTTGTGTGTGTTTTCCCTTCTCCTTCTCTCCTGCTTTGGGTGGCTCTCACTTTGGTGTGTACTGGCTGCGTCCCGCTGGCCGGGGCTGAGGGGCCGGCTGCTTGCTTTGAGCCTGGCTGCCCGCTGCTCCCGGCTGCCTGCCCCACGAGCGAGGAGACAGGCAGGGCGCTCCGGCTGCCCCCTTTTATACCCCCCCAATGGGCATGCTCTGACTTCCCCAGCGAGCACCAGCCCGGCCACCCAGCCAATAATGTTGCAGAGCGGTTTTCCCCCTCTCTTCACTCCCTCCCTTCCTTTCTTCCCTCCTTCTCTCTCGTAACCCTCCGGAGTCCAGCTCGGGGAGGGAAGAGGGGACAGAAAGTTTCTGCCGCACGCTTTCTTCGCCCGGCTGCTCCCGGCTGGGGAGGTGTTGACCCACCCCGCCTGGTCCCGGGGAATACGGGGGATGCACGCATCCCCCGCAGGTGAGGGGAGGATGTAGGGGTCCGCACCCCGAGCCCCTGCCCCAAATGCTGGGGCGCACCCGCTGAGTGCCTCTCGCTGCGGGATGGCGAGCCCCGAGCGCTGCGCGGTGACAAAGGCAATGGGAGGTTGTCCTGCCCGCCCCGCTTGCGGGGCTGTGTCTAGATGTGCACAGGTGTCCGCACCGGCCACCTTGTCCCACGCCGGTCACCTTGTCCCATGCCAGTCCCCAGACTGCTACCAGGCAGAGGCACTCAGTGGTGCTGGCCAGTCAGCCACCCTGGGCTCATAGCCTGCCCCACAACTCTGTCCCACGTTATGTGCCCCGGCGCAGTCAAGCAAGCTCCCACCTCACTGGAACCGAGATCCCGCGTCCACCCATGCACGTCCGTGTGGGCAACATGGAAAATTCCCTCCCCGGGGCAGCGGCGCTGGGGTTTTGCAGCCCGCAGAACACCAGCAGCAGCGGTGCCTCTGCTCCCTGCCGGCTCCAGGACCCCTGCCTTCGAGCCCAAGGGACTTTTCCCAGGCTTGGCCACTGACCGCGCTCCTGCCTCTTAGCCGATGGCTGCGTGAAGCCAGGCTTACCCTCTGCTAAAGAGCTGCCCTTCAAGGCTGCCTCAGGGGAAGGGAACTCCGGACCCCTTCCAGGAGCACAGACGTGAGCCACCCTCTTTGGAGTGGAACAGAATTTCTTGAGATGGGGCAGCAGACTGGTCCATCTCAGGCAACACTTGCTGGCAGTAATAGTGTGAAAGTGGAAGGATGCAGCAGCCCTCACCTCAGCATGCAATAAAGATAACTCTCTCCCCCCCCCCCAAGTTTGAGCCGAAAGGGTCATCAGGCGCTAAAGCAAGCTCCCAGAGAAGTGGAGTCACCATTCCTGGAGCTCTTTAGAAGACATATGGATAAGGAGCTTAGGGGCATGGTCTAACAGTTGTGTACAGGGAGATGTTAGGGTATATGGTTGGACTTGATGATCTTAAGTTCTTTTTCAACCAGGCAACTCTATGGTTCTTTCAAGGATGGGGGGCTTGGTGCATCTCTGAATAGTCGAAATTGTTCTAAACATGCCCGAGAAACTGTGGACAGGACTTGTGCTTCCTCCCCAAGCTTTGGCCATCCTTCCTTCCCCAGCATCCTTCCGTTCTCAGAGCTATCCTCTGGGCTATGTCTCTGTGTTTCATTCCCAGCAGAGCTGGTGTCGGAGCTGTGGGCTTTGACCGAACCATCAGCACACCTGGGAGGGCAAGGTGATGCTAAAGAAGGGTTTCTGTGCCTACCACACGCAAACACGGGCATCAAACCTCAGCTCCTACATTGATGTTTAAGCATGTAAAGAAGCAGCCTGGCCATCAAAGAGGTTGACCCAGCATGTGTCAGGGCTTCAGACTTCTCCTAAAAAGGGACATCTCCATCGATGCTTACCTTGGGCTTTAAGAGCTTCCTCAAGACTCCCAGGACTTGGCAAATCCCAGTCGTAAGTCCTCGCAAATCACTCAGCGGATCTGGTCTCCTTAACAAAGAGCGACCACAAAGAGCAAACCACCTTTCCTCCTCGCGAAAAGCAAAAGCCCATCAAAGGAGAGGACCCAACCTTGAAGGGGAGGGGAGGTAAGCAGGGCTGTAAGCTACTGTTAATAGCTGAAGGAGCCCAGCTCCCTTCCCCCAGCTCACCACAAGGACCTCCTGAGAGTAGACAAAAGAAAGCTTGGAGGGGTTAATCTCCCTGAGAAAAACAAGTGATTTTCCAGTAAACAACTGCAATAGCAAACAATGGGGGTGAAAAATAGCGATCATAAAAAAGTCTGCTCGGAGGAAGAGGCGACCCAGTAAGAGAGGTGTCCCTCCGGCTGGGAGGGAAAAACAAGGCAGCACTTTGGTGAAGCTTCAGCAGCAGCAACAGCAGCAGCAGCAGCAGCAACAGCAGCAGCAGCAGCAGCAGCAGCAAAATAAACCCCACAAGTTGCCACTGGATCTACTTGTGTTTGTGCCTTTTGATCTTTTAATTGCTTCTTAGTTATCCTTCAGTGCAAATAAATAGTGCATTGTGTCAAGAAAGAGGAGGGGGCGGGGAAGGGAAGAAAGAGACACAAAAGAAAGAGCTGTCGCCCAGAAGAGAAAAGGAACAGGTTCTTTCCCCCACCTTTAAAAGTGAATATATCCGTGTTTGGTGGGGGGAAGAAGGGGGAGAAGGGGATAGGATTAGAAATCAAAGCAAAATGGGAGAGAACCACATTAAGCCTTGGGCATCCTTACAGTAGGAAGAAAAGAGGGAGGTGGTAAAAGCCTCTGGGAGTTTATTCGGTGAGTTATGAGAGGATCCGTGAGTGTAATATCGTTAAAGGTCAGCCTAAACCTAATTTAAACTGGGGATGTGTGACCTCCGCCCTTCATTTAATACAGTCATAAGGAACATTACACTGCAGATAGCTGGAACAATAGCTGCCTCCACCCCAAACTTCAGCCCCGGGCACTGCCTGCAAGGCGAGCAGGAGGAGGACCAGCAAAGCCAAGGACATGGCTAACCTGAGGATGGGGAGGAAGAAAGAGAGGGAAGGGGAGACATCTGGACCACAGCACCGACCACCAAGGATCTCCCAAAACCACAGCATCCAAGGAAGAATTCTGGGTTGAAAAGGGCAGCGGCAAAGAATCACCTGAAACCATGGGAAATGCCATAAAAATCCCCCACTGTGTCTCGTGTTTGCCTGATCTCCCAGCACGGGTTAGGACAGAAATCGTTGGTTCCTGGCAAATTCTCAAGGAGGCAGGAGAACCTCACAAAGCAGTCAGGCAAAGCAAGGTGAAACTAAATGAACCTAAACGGCGAGCTGGGATAAAAGTGACGTCTGAAAGGTGTCCTGAACTGACCAGGAGGTGACCAGGGAAACCTCTGCCGCTGTGGGGGCCGTGGAAGGTCTAGGCAGACTGCAAAGCCCCCTGACAGCACTGCCCATCTCAGCTGATCAAAGCGGCTCGTGGGTGGCCACCAACATGTGGCGATAGGCCAAAAAGCTTTCCAGGGAAAGGGGGAAAGTAGGAAAGCCTGAGGCAGCCTGGACCTTACAGGCAGGGATGTGAGCTTCAGCAAAGGCAGAGGAATGTAAATAGATGCAGAAATGCTGTGGTCAAGGGCCAGGGTGTTAGCCATGCTGCCAGGGAGTCAAGCCATAGCAGATACCTTCAAGGAAGGGGACACTGACATGACTTTTTCCTTCCTCACCACCTATAATCCAAAGAAGGGAGAGGTCATTTAATCCCATCCTGACCAAGACACCCTATGATGCTCATTTGGCTTATTTCACAAAGGGCAAGGTGAGCAGAAGGGGAGGTTGAGGTGCATGGTTCAGGTGCTGTGCACACAGCCAAGGAGCCCCAGTTTGTGAAGCACCTTGTGTGCTCTCATGCATCAAGAGTGAGGACAGCCGGGAGGAATAAGACTGCTCTATGGAGTCCCCAGCAGATTAGGGCATGAGATCATAGAATTGGTAGGGTTGGAAGGGACCTCAAGGAGCAGCCAGTTCCAAACCCCCTGCCATGGGCAGGGACACCTCACACTACAGCAGGTTGCTCACAGCCACATCCAGCCTGGCTGCAAACACCTCCAGGCAGGGGGCTTCCACCACCTCCCTGGGCAACCTGTGCCAGGCTCTCACCAGCCTCATGGGGAACGACTTCTTCCTCACATCCAATCTCAATCTCCCCATTTCTAGTTTTGTTCCATTCTTCCCAGTCCTATCACTCCCTGACACCCTAAAAAGTCCCTCACCATGACACAAAAGTGAGAGTAAGCCATGGATTTGAGTCTCTTGTCATTGAAGAGAAGGAGAAAAAGTCAACCCCAGTGAGAACAGAGAGTGATGAGGCAGAGTCCTATATACAGCTGTTTGATGGCAGAGGAGAATAATCACTCTTGGCCCAAAGCACTTTTCAGTGGCTTTAAGAAAGTGATACCTTTTGTTTTGTACAGCCCAGGAACCTGGCAATAACACCATGTCCTTGAATGCTGCTAAAATATATCGATCCTGGGGCACACTAAACTGTTGGAACCAGAGAGATTCATTGGCGAAAGAGGATGTGATATATGAAAGGTCCCCGCGTGAAATTGAAGTCAAAGAACTTAAGAGCAGGAAAAATAATTCACCTGGGGCCCTTGGTCAACAAGGAGCAAACCTGAGCAGAGGCTTGGGTGGGGAAAAACATTTCAGGGTCGTGCTCTCAGCCCAGAGGGTCTCTGCTGCAGGAGTGGTATATGGGCAGGGAAAAGCTGGATGTCCTTAGCCATCAGCAAAGGACTTTTCAGAGCTAAAGACAGACTCTTGTAGCAACTCCTGCCCGGGGTTGCCGATGCCTTGAAGCAGCCATTGGATTTAGCTGTTCAGAAGAGGTGCTGGCAGACGCATCCTGAGGACCTGGAAGGTGCTGAGCACAGTAAAAGCCAAGTTATCCCAGGTTAAGTTGCTGTAATGTGCCAGACAAATTTGTGACAGGGAGAAAAGGCACAAGTGTTGCCAGCCCTGCTTATGTGGAGGACAAACTCCACATCTCTTTTTGAGGTCTGGACAGATTCGGTCCTCCTGGAGTGTCTTCTAAAATCCACCGTTCCCAGTGATTAGAGAAATGCTCCAGCCTGAGGGAGCAGAGCCTGTGGGAAGCAGGGCATGGGGGTAGGGAGGTGTCACTGTGGCCGAGTGCAAGGTAGGAACTGAGAGAGCATGAATGATGTTTATCGAGTGAAAATCGGTGGGTCTGCTTCTTGGGATGCCATCCACAGCACATCTGGAAAGAAAGAGGCTGAAGAATCCCAGTGGCAAACGGTCTCAGAAAGGGAGAGAAGTGCCTTCTTTCTTGCCCATCATCCGCGGAACTGTAAACATCTCTGGGTCATCGCTGGCTGCCAAAGTGTTAACGACTTCCCAAAAGGGATTTCCGAGAAGGGTGGAATAGGGTAGATAAGGAGGAATGCCCGCCCTTTCCCCAGCTTCTTTTCATTGCTGAGGGAGCCTGGAAGGCTCCAAGTTTTGTCTGATGGGTTGTGTCAAAAATGTGCAACAAATGCAGTAGCAGAGGAGGGAGATGGGGCCGTGCCTATATTAACAGATAAGCACACCAGCATTTCCTGTTTGCCTTACTTTATTTTGGTCTTTAAGGCATTTCCATGCAAACATTCACTGGAATGTCATGAGGTAGAAAAGGTCCCAACTCATTTAAGGACCGATAAAAGCTCCAGCAGGCACAATTAGTTCTTCCCAGGCACCAAAGGATGAGGCTGGCTCTTTACTGGATTGTTCAAATATGGGTCTGTGTCGGTCTACAGAGCAAGCTCTGAGTCAAAACAGCTTGCAGATGAAATATGTTGTGGGAGGTGGTGGGAAACCCTTTGAACTGGGAGCTCTTTGAGATGAGGACTCTGCATCCCATAGCCGTGTCCAAGCAAGGGTGGCTTGGTGAGGATGGTAGCACTCATAGAAAGCATCCTCATGTCCCCTGGGGAGAAGCTGAGCAGCGGGCAGGTGTGCTTCAGGGATTTCAGCTACCCCTCAGCAAGAGCACTCCAGGGCAGAAGACACCCTAAGGATGTCTGTGTCTCACCCACCAGCATGGCACCCCCACTCAACACTTCACTCTGCCCTCATGAGGAAAACTCAGTGTTCACCCTTAGAAATGTTTTACCCTGCTCCTGGGAGCATGGGGATGAAGCAGTCAGTCTGACTGCTTCTTGCTGGATTCATGTCGCTGAGGTCCTCTCCAGCAGCTTTCACTCAGCAGCCATTGCTGAGTGGCTGGTGGCAGTGCCCACGGTGGTCTGTGCTGGAGGGGGATGCAGTTCTTGCCTTGATTTTCCCTTGGCACAGCTTCTTGGAGAGCTTCCCTCGGCCTCATCGTGCAGTCAGCTCACTCAGAAAAGCTCCCAGGTGAGCAGGGTGCTATTTACAACCTTCTGCCAGATCCTCCTGGTTTCATTACTGATGCATCTCATGTGTTTCAGGTGCACCCTTTGGAGGTGCTGGAAGGTGTTCAGAGAAGGGCCACGAGGATGATCAGAGGGCTGGAACTGCTCTGCTATGAGGATAGACTGAGGGAGTTGGGGCTGTTCAGTCTGGAGAAGAAAAGGCTCCCAGGAGACCTCATTGTGGCCTTCCAGTATCTGAAGGGGGCTCCAAGAAAGCTGGGGAGGGACTTTTGAGGGTGTCAGGGAGTGATAGGACTGGGGGGAATGGAACAAAAGTAGAAATGGGGAGAATGAGATTGGATGTGAGGAAGAAGTTGTTGCCCATGAGGCTGGTGAGAGCCTGGCACAGGTTGCCCAGGGAGGTGGTGGAAGCCTCCTGCCTGGAGGTGTTTGCAGCCAGGCTGGAGGTGGCTGTGAGCAACCTGCTGTAGTGTGAGGTGTCCCTGCCCATGGCAGGGGTTGGAACTGGCTGCTCCTTGAGGTCCCTTCCAACCCTGACAATTCTCTGATCCTATGATTTGAGCACCCATTCCACACTCCAGAGGAAACCAGCCACGAGAGCCAGCTGGGAAGCCCACACCTGCGCTGGGTCACGTTCCCACGTGCCCAAGAGAGGTGGTGGCAGCGAGTGACCAGGGAGATGCCTTTTGGGGAACAGAGCCGGTGAGAGGTGGAGTGCTGCAGAGATGTCTGTGTTGTGTAATTGATGGCTTTGGGAAAAATAAAAAAAAAAAAAAAGAGGGGAAAAAAGAAAAGTCTGAGCCTGCTGGCTAAGCCCAAATACCTCTGAGGGGTTCAGGAATCCCAGCTATGTATCTTTCAGGCATTTCTTCCTCTGTTTTGTGTGTGTGTGTGTTCTTTCCCCCCCCCCTTCTTCTTATTTTTGCTTCACTGCTGTGCTTCAGTGCTGGTCTTTGTTTGCAGCTCTCATTTTTCTTTGGGCAGAGGGCTGGGTGGCACCATCTCCCTCCCTGCCCTCCCCACACTTCCCCCCACCCAGGCCAGGGCTTCCCTCATCCCTATCAGGGATCCCCCATCTTCATCTCCAGTTGCCATCCCATCACTCCTTCTGGCTTTTTTGGGCAGGATATATGCGTTGCTGGGCACAGCCACTGGGCACAAGTTGAGCAGTGAAGACCCCCAAAAGAGGACATGGATGCAGGGTTGCCATGGGCAGGCTGCTGTAGACACAGCTCTGAAGGGGCAGCGTGGGGCTCACACCAGGCTCCCACGCCCTGCGTACAGCCTTCCTCCACCACTGCATCTCAACATCACCTTGGGCAAGTCACTTAATTTCTCTCTGGTTTACATCCCCATCTATCAGACTGCAATAAATCTGCCCCCCCCGCCCATTGTCTCCTTCCCTTAGAGACTGAGGCTTTTGATACCTATGGCTGGCAGCAGGGATCTGGGAGCTTTCAATCAGGTCCCCACTGCTTGCACTCTCCTCTCACTCCCATTCCTGAAGCAGGTGACACAGAGGCACCCCATGCCCACTGGTGCTGCCAGCATCAACTCCAGACCTTGCCACGGGTGCTGGATGCCCACGGGGAGGTTGGAGGTGAGGGCAATTTGTTTTCTCACTGAGACAACCCCCTCTGTTGTCATGCTAAGGAAAGAGGGGAGGCAGCAGCATTTGGCAAAGCAACTTGCACTAAGTGCACTCCACAAGAAATGTTTATACTCCGCTGGACAACCCAACCAAGCACACTGATAGTGTTGGGACAGCGCTGGCACAGCACA